>PVKV010026870.1:0-27271 GCA_004027835.1 Alouatta palliata
GAGGTCAAGAGATCGAGACCATCCTGGTCAACATGGTGAAACCCCGTCTCTACTAAAAATACAAAAAAATTAGCTGGGCATGGTGGCGCACGCCTGTAGTCCCAGCTACTCGGGAGGCTGAGGCAGGAGAATTGCTTGAACCCAGGAGGCGGAGGTTGCGGTGAGCCGAGATCGCGCCATTGCACTCCAGCCTGGGTAACAAGAGCGAAACTCCGTCTCAAAAAAAAAAAAAAAAAAAAAAAAAAATAGGATCTCAGGACAACAGGACTGAAGGGAAAGCATTCTAGGCAAAAGGAAGGGTACATACAAAATGTGGAGGTGTAAAACAACATGATGTGTTTTGAGAAGTGTAACTCATCCATCAGTTTAGAATAAAAAGATGCTCATTAGGAGATTGGTAAGATATGAAGCTAAAGATTTAGGCATTTAGATAGACATTAAACTACTTATGAAGGCAATTTTCTATTTATAAATGTGTGTACCTTTTGAAATAAAATCTCATAACTGAGAATTTATTCTATAAATATATCTGCATATGAAAGAAATGGTGTATGTTCACTATACTTACTGTGGCACCATAATAAAATAAATAGAAAACTTTATTATCTATCAATTAGATACAAATTAAATAAATTATCCATTCAGTGAAATAATATGAAATAGTAAAAATAATTAGAACTCTCTATACTTATGTAAAAAGCTCTCTTCAATACTATTAAGTAAAAAAAAATAAGTCCTGAATTGTAAAATGAATACTCATTTTAAATACTAAGAGGCAGAAAGTATTAATCTATATTTGAATCTGCTTGTATTTGGTAAAAGAAACCACAAATATAGTAACAAAAATTAAATAAAATTAATAAAGTAGATTCAGATGCATGTTTGTGCACATGAATGTGTACATGCAAGGGAAACAGGAGCGATAAGAACAGGGATGGAAAGTACACTTTCGATTTTATATATTTTGATATCCTGATTTTTTCTTTTTTGTTATATTATTTTTATTTTAGTATTATGTCATGTATCAGTTTTATCTTCTTATGCCAAGGTTGATATATATCTTTTCTTTAAAGCATTTCAAGTCAATATCATTTTTCAATTTAAGTTAGATTTTTAATTATGAACATGACAATTTCAGCAAAAATAATTTACCAACTTTGTGCCAATAGTAGTGGAGGATGCAAAGGAAGACAGAATCTAGTGCTCTGGAGAATCTTCCAATTTAGTCAGGAAGACATGTGGCACATAACTAGGTGTATGTTTAAGTATTTTACCATAGAGCTACAACATTGATGGTGTAATCTCAGCTGCATAGAACAACAGGAACACTTTAAGTATTGTCAGGTAATATAATCAGAAAATGTAAGTGATATTTTAAAAGTCAGCTATGCTTACTACTTCAGTAATTAGATCATTTGTACCTCAAACTTCAGCATCATGCAATATACCCATGAAACAAACCTGTACATGTACACTCTGAATCTAACGTAAAAGTTCAAATCATTTGTACATATTTATGGGGTACATGTGATGTTTTGATACAGGCATACAATGTGTAATGATCAAATCTGGGTAACTGAGGCATCTATAACCTCAAGCATTTATTATTTCTTTATGCTAGGAACATTCCAGTTTAACTCTTTTAGTTATTTTTAAATATACAGTAAATTATCATTAACTATAGTTGCCCTATGGTGCTACCGAATACTAGAACTTATTCCTTCTAACTGTATTTTTGTACCCATTAGCCATATCCTCTTTATCTGTCCCTCCCCACTACCCTTCCCAGCCACCAGTAGCCATCACTGTACTTTCTCTCCATAAATTCAATTATTTCAGCTCCCAAATATGAATGAGAACATGTGATATTTGTCAGAACATGTGAAATTTGTGTATAAATATGTAAGCCAGCTTAATAGACAGCTTATGAACACTTTGACTACAGAAATATACAATGTATTTCTTTCTTTCTTTTTTTTTTTCTAACTAATGTTGGTGAGGATGTAGATTAAAGGGAATCTTCGTACGCTCTTGGTGGGAATGTAAACTGGTATAGCCACTATGGAGAACAGTATGGAGGTCCCTTAAAAGACTAAAAATAGCACTACTGTATAATCCAGCAATCTCATTGCTGGGTATATATCCAAAAGAAAGGAAATCAGTATATTGAAGAGATGTTTGCATTCTCATGTTTATTTCAGCACTATACACAATAGCCAAGATATGGAATCAACCAAAGTGTCTATCAGTGGACAAATGGATGAAGAAATCGTGGTGCACATACAGAGTGGAATATTATTCCACTATACAAATAATGAAATCCTGTTATTTGCAAAAGCGTGGATGGAACTGGAGGACATTATGTTAAGTGAAATAAACTAGGCACAAAAAGACAAATATCACATGTTCTCATTCATATTTGGGAGCTGAAATAATTGAACTCATGGAGAGAGACAGTAGAATGATGGCTACTAGATACTAGGAAGGGTACTGGGGAGGGAGAGATAAAAAGGATATGGTTAATGGGTACAAAAATACAATTAGACAAAAGGAATAAGGCCTAGTATCTGATAGCGCAATAGATTGACTATAGTTAACAATTATTTATTGTATATTTAAAAGTAACTCAAAGAGTTGAATGGGAATGTTCCCAACACAAATAAATGATAAATGCTTGAGGTGATAGATGCCTCAGTTACCCAGATAATGATCAAATCACATATACCTCATAATTATGTACAACAATTATGTATTCATAATATTTAAAACATTACTATGATTTTTGAAACATGGGAACATATTATCTATTTAAAACATACTGCAAATATAAAATGGAAACAAGGAAGGAGGAAAGGAAGGAAGAAAGGAAAGCAAGTCCAGATTAAATCCTGGCTCCATAATTTATTAGTGGTGCAATGTTAGTTAAATCACTTAAAGTTTTCTCAATTTTTCCATGTCCAAAATAAGAATAATAATAATGATAATAATATATACTTCATAAAATGTTAAGAATTTAATTAATATTTAACACTCAAATTTAATTATAACACATTTATTAATATATAATTAAGTAAGCATCTCTGGCAGAGTGTGATGCATATTGAATATTATATGTTACATATTAGTACAGTTTAATTTCCATCCTGAAGAAGATTGTTGTCCTGCCTCAGAGGCTTCCCAGGGCATTTTCTCTCAAAGGTCAGTGTCATTAACAGACATGTGGTGATTGACCTGGTTCACCAGAAACACTTGAGGGATATAAAATCAGGGTCTTGTTCCCTATAGACCCTGAACTCATAGAACTGTGGAGTCTCCTTGGTTTCCTACTCAGTTAACACAGTTTTCATGGCTATGATACAGAATGTGTAACACATCTCTTGATGTGTCTGCTCTTCTCTGTGCTAGAAAACTCGGGGTCATTAGCATTAAAATAAAAGGAAAAACTAGAAAATGTCTCTATGTCTCCTTCTTTTTCTGTAGAACCCTGGTAGGTACAGGCCTGGTGACTGGGTTTCTGACGACCACAGATACCAAGTGTGGTTCCGTCTATTTTTGTGGTCTTTCATATGTTAAAAGAAATCCCATCAGCTTCCCATTCTCTTACTTGCTCACCACTCTTTTTCTATTTAGGATCCTCTCAGTCCCCCTTCCACAGATCAGCTTTTAGGATGTTTTATATGTGAACTACCACAGGACAAAATGAATTGGAAGGCAGAAATCTTTTTTTTTTTTTTTTTTTTTTTTGAGACGGAGTTTCGCTCTTGTTACCCAGGCTGGAGTGCAATGGCGCGATCTCGGCTCACCGCAACCTCCGCCTCCTGGGTTCAAGCAATTCTCCTGCCTCAGCCTCCCGAGTAGCTGGGACTACAGGCACGTGCCAGCATGCCCTGCTAATTTTTGTATTTTTAGTAGAGACGGGGTTTCACCATGTTGACCAGGATGGTCTCGATCTCTTGACCTCGTGATCCACCCGCCTCGGCCTCCCAAAGTGCTGGGATTACAGGTTTGAGCCACCGCGCCCGGCCTGGAAGGCAGAAATCTTACATACCAGAATATTAGAGCTTGAAAGGACCTCAGGGAAGATTTAATCACATCAGTGATTTGCACAAGGTCCCATAGCTAATGACAGAATTTGACAGGAACATTTGATAATCTCTGCAATTTCTTTTCACTTCAACATTTCTATGATTATTTTATATTCAAAGAGTAATAGAATAGTAAGAAGGAGAATATGAAAGGGACATTTATTTAGAAAAAATAATGTAGTCTTAAGAATTGTTTAGGTAACAATATAATGCAATGCATAAAATTAATGATGCAAGACATATTAGTTCCGAGAAAGTAAAGAAAGAGGGCTCAACAAAAGAATTGAAGAAGATTCCCTGAAAAGATGGAGCTTAGATTAAACCTTGAAGGGTGATGTAATAAAAATGCACTGCATCTTAGTTCTAAAACGTTGAAATTTTTGAAATAAACATTGTAAAATTATTTTAAAAATAGGTTTTCTGGAAGAAGAGTGGAACAAAATTATAACTGACCAGAAGAAATAGCATATCAAACACATTCTTTCCTTGTCAAGTCTCCTGTAGTGAAGTTTCACAAATCCCCAACCACATCTCATATGGAAGACCACTTTGCTGACTATCATCTCAGCTTCTAATATAAGCTGGGGAAAGTAGTTCTTTAAACAGTGGCAATGTATTTGCTGTGGGGAGAGAAGTATGACTAAAGGAACTTTTATGCCAGGAATGAAATTTGGTGCTGAGGACTCAGTGCTTGAAGCTCATCCAGTTTGAGACAAATCTCAATTTTGTTTGTGTGTGTATATGTTGAATTTTTTGCACAATTTGAAGTGTTTTTACAGCTCTCTACATCTACTACTGGTTTGATTTATTAGACCACAACTAGAAATCAACTTGTAAAGTCATGTAAACTCAATGGAGATAAATGGAGAACAGAAAAGTCTAATTTTTTAAAAAGCTGAAAAAATAAATTAAATGACTCTACAGAACCACGCTTTAGTTTTGATTAGGCCAACAACTCTTGGTGTTTAAGACATAGCATCTTGCAGTTAGACTCAATATTCCCTTAAAGTGTTTGCTAGTTCTTTAACAACAAACTGTGTGGGGCACTCAGTGTGGGGCTTTTCTATGGCTATGATAATCAAAGATTAAAGAGCATGCTCAGATAAGTGATTGTTAATAGATAATATGAGGCAGGGAAAGAGGACTCCATCAATGGAAGGATTAGCATGGGGACTGGAATACTTCTTTATTCAAATTTTCTTAGGTTGGTGATTATGTCACCTATCTGTATTTTTTTCTTTAGGGTTAATTTTCTATGTTGCTTTCCTAAGGCTTAGAACTGATGGCTTTATTTTAAAGCACATGGAAACTTTAATATAATGGAGTACATGACACTTATTTGGTTATAATTCTAGTAGTGTATATATTAAGATGTTTAATAGGTACACAAAATTCATGACTGATATAGAAAAAAACGATACTATATTCTAGACCTCAATCAGCCAACCATAGACTATTGACTAGAGAGATTTGGTCTTATTACAAGAGCTGAGAACGTGGGAGGACAGGTTTATAATGTTTTGAGAGCCATATAAATAAAGAACATTATTATTATTTTTTGTTTAACCTTTATTCATTATTACATCTCATCAGTAATTATTAAACATATTCATAAATTGAATTGGCTGTACTTCATCACAAGAAACACATTTAAGATTATGTGTTTTTAACTATGCCAAATCCATTAACTTTTTAAGCAATTTTAAACAAGTAAGGCAATGTACAGTAGGTACAGGCTCAATATAAAGCCATAGAAACTATTGAGTCAGTATAGTAAGCTGTATTATATTCATTTATCATTAGTAAATTATATATATATATCCACCTATGTTGCCATATATATATATATATATCTCCACCCATCCATTAACTTATCCATCTGTCTGCCCATACACTTGCCTATTGGCTGTTTTATCTATTTGACCCCATCTGTCAGTCTATATTTATTTATACTCAGGCTAAGGGAATATTACACAGAATATTATGTAAACTTTGACAATGCCAGGGAATAATTATTAGTGGTTACAATAGTTCAGTTTTATACAACAAACATTTCTCCTACATGTAGCTCTCAGAATGACAATGACCAAAATGTTCTTGGAGATAATCTGGCCCTAGTTCAAGAGAGAGAGAAAAAGAGAGAGAGAAAGAGAAAACACCTTTTATGCTAGATTCTTTCATCGTATAGCTTACTTGGGAAAGTAACATTATTCCTGGTTCTCAATTTCATCATCTGTAAAATAAATAGATTTGACTAGATGATTTGTACTTTCTAAAATCTCCACTTATTATATACACTATATATGTCGAAGAACCTCTGTTTAATGAAGTCCTTATGTCAAATATTGTGTTCAACCATAGGGAAAATGGCTCATATCCTTTAGGATCCTAGTATTTACAATGTGGCTTTCGATTAAAACATGGTACGGTAAATACTGCCTAGGAAATAAACAAATATCTATATTTGTAGGTGAATGATATAGATTTTGCCTCTAGCATGATTTTGATAAACCTGGTGTATTATTGGGTCTTATTTTTATCTTTTGTAGAACAGGGCTGTGGATAAGATTTGTTGTCTAGGACTCTAGGTTCCTTTGAATCTTTTAGATAGAGAGATGAGATTAGATAGATAGATAGATAGATATGACTATAAGAATTTGCAGAGTTTTCTATATTGTTTTAAAACTGTGAAGTCTATGGAACATAGTGACTAAAGACAAATAAGGTAAATTCTTATTCTAAACCACGATAGGTTATAAACATGTTAAATAGCAAATATTTTTACTTACTAAAAGTCATCTATTGTCTTCTAAATTTTTAGCTACAAAAACACCCACATTCATTAGTATCTTGTCAGCAATAAACATTCTATTATTACTTTAGTGTATAGGATACTATACTAAGTACTGGTGCTTTTATACTTGTCTTTTTTCTTAGAGACTATTGCTAGAGATAGGGAGGGAATCTACTCTTTCATAAAACATGTGAGTGTCTCAAAGGAAATTATACTCAAATAGATCTGAAAGAAAAAGTCGAATATTCTACAATGTGGGTCATTTCACACTAAAACGTTAGGTATACATTTTATAATGCTCTATAGTAAATGTTATGGCATGTAAGAAATAATTAAGATGACCAGAACTTCATGACAGCTGAGGTTGATTTCAGAAACAGTTCTACCATGAACTATTTGATTTCTTGCAATAGCATCAATATGTTGACCAATTGAATGAGGGGGATAGATGCTGAACAAGCATTTTGTTTTCATATGAAGAAAATTAAGGAGTATGATCAGTCTTCCTAGATTTAAGATATGGTGGCTTAGCTTCCTCATGGAATACTTGACATCTTTATTCCTAAGGGTATAGATCACTGGATTCAAAAGGGGAGTGAATATGGTATAAAATACTGAGAGTACTTTGTCTACTGGGAGATTTGTGAAAGGCCACACGTAGATGAAAATGCGTGGGCCAAAGAAAAGGGTCATAACAGTGAAGTGGGCACTGCAAGTGGAGAGGGCTTTGGAGGATCCACCAGAGGAATGCCGCCGAACGGTGACCAGGATGATGGTGTAGGAGGTCACCAAGAGGACAAAGCACACCAGGGCAATCATGCCACTGGTGGAGATCATGAACACTCCCAGAATATATGTGTCGACACAAGAGAGTTTAATCACCAAAGGGAGGTCACAAAAGAAACTGTCTACTTCATTGGGTCCACAGAAGGGCAGATTCACTGTAAATGCTAACTGACTCAGAGCATGGAAGATTCCGACAATCCAGGAAAGTATCACAAGCCCAACACACATTCTCCGGCTCATGACAGTTAGGTAACGTAGAGGCTTACAGATAGCCACATACCTATCAAAGGACATGGAGATCAGCAGTACAATCTCAGCGCCTCCTAAGAGATGTAGGAAGAATATCTGGGTTATGCAGCCTTCAAAAGAGATGACTTTGTATTCACTGAGGAAGTCTGCAATCATTTTCGGGGTGGCAAATGAGGCCAGGGACATGTCAATGAAGGAGAGATTGCCCAGCAGAAAGTACATGGGGGAATGAAGGTGTGGCTCTGATGCAATGGTGAGCACAATAAGAAGGTTCCCCAGCACAGTGGCTGCATAGACTGTGGAGAAAAACAGGAAGTAGAAAATCCGGAGTTCTGAAGAACTGGACAGACCCTTTAGTATGAATTCAGTTACCACAGACTGATTGCTCCAGGCCATTTGCTCTGATTTCTGGAAGGACTCCTGCATTTCCAGTTGGAGGAGAACTAGGAAAAAATACAGCAATCAAACTCAAAGTGGGATTTTTGCATAGAACGATTTAGTGGCATCCCACCATCAGATAGTTCCCTGTTGTCTCTTTTCCGGATCCACAGTAGCCAGATATTTTTCCCAATGGCCTTTCCAGACATTTCAAACGATTCAACTAAATATAAATTTTTATGACTTAGCAATTTGCCTTACAAATAAAATACAAATATTCATAAAAGAAATAAAAATTAAAGATATAGGTGATGGGGAGGAAGGCAGCAAATCACACTGCCATGTGTGTACCTATGTAACAATCTTGCATGTTCTTCACATGTACCCCAAAACCTAAAATGCAATGAAAAAAAATAAACTACACAGAAAAAAAAATTAAGGGTTTCAAATATTTACTCCTCAGTTTGTGAAATACTTTTTAAATTTCACAGCTTGCTGCCAGCAGGTTTTGTAAGAAAAGGGAGTGAAAACCTTTTTCAAAACATCATGGAGGGTGAAAGACTGACACGAGGAATACTTAAGGATCAAAGCTTGTTATTAGTGGGAACACAATAGTGGGAAGAGATGTGAGCACTGGTCTCTTGCAGTGGCTAGGCCAAAGGAATCAAACATGAGGGGAGGGAAAATAGCTACAGAGAAACATCGTCTGTTTCAATTTTCTAATGGAGATTGTCTAGAATAAAAGTGAAATAGCCTCTAATTATTAGTTATTAATTTCAGTCATACAGATATTATGAATGATACTTGTTGTATGCCACCAATGCCACTCACTTTTCAGAGGATAATGAACATGTTCTGGTTAAAGCTTGAAGGACTCATACATTTCTAAGTATATTTTGATTAGAAAGACTGTTAAATACCATGCTGCCAGAAGCCAGGCAATTTTTAAATGCTAGAAATTATTGATTTCACAGAAGCTATTTGAAAAAAAAAAAAAACTCTTCCTGTTTCCAGAGTTTTCAGGGAATAAATGTTGAGACAAGTTTACATCAGACAGAAGACAGTAATGAATTTAGAAGTTATATAACAACACACCTCAAATGTTGTAACTTGGCTGATTAAGAAAATCTCTCTGTCACTGAGATCTGAGATTTACAAAGTGCGTCAAAAGCCAGTTGAAATGATGTCTACTCAAATTCATGACAAAACCTTTTTATTTTGCTACTAAACCAAGCATTTGTTTTTCTTTTCTTCTCAAACCTCTGTTGTAACTATATATTCTAAGCAAATTGTTCTAAAACCAAACCCAGTTTACTCATTCAACTACCTACTGCTCTTTGGCTTTTTATTAAAAGTTTTGTGGCCTTTGAAAAACTAATAAACAAAAAGCCCTTCACATTGTTCTTCTAGCTTTACCCATTCCAGAAAGTTAAAAATTTTATTTTGCACACACCTACGTGATATTTAAATAGGTGTCTCTAGCACAGCTCTCATTTAAATTGGTGTATCAGAAATAACGGTGACCTGAGAGTCAGAAAATGGGAATTGAAATCTTGTCCTAGGATTGTGAGATCGAGTAATTTACTGAGTCAACTTATGCTTCCAATTCTTCATATGTAAAATAGGGGAGTTGATCTAGATAATTTTAACATCCTTTCCACTCACGCAATATAATACTCAACCAGTTTCTGAAAGTAGAGACAACCACTCCAGAGTGAAGTTAGGTGAATCTCTTGCCTAATTTCTGGGGAAAGGAGGCTCACGATCCTTGAGACCTCTGTATTTATGACAGCTGTATTGATATGAAATGATTTTGTACATTACATGGCAAGAAAAAGATCAGCTGCTGCTTGGGGAATAAACAAATGCTCAAGTTGCAGTGGGAGTTATTAAAACATTCAAGTTGGTTTGGCCATATTTAAAGGTGAATTACAGAATATATGATTGCTCATAAATGCTTCACGTACGTGGCATGGATGTGATGGGCTGGGAAGATATAAAGAATAACCTTTATCTTGGACCACAGCAAAGACAAGACAAATAGTATCTATTATTTCACTTATGAGGCTACAAGTGTTAACTCTCAGTTCCTCCATTAATAAAGGCACAAGAATTGCTTGAACCCAGGAGGTGGAGGTTGCAGTGAACCGAGATTGCACCACTGCACTCCAGCCTGGGCAATGGTAAGAGACTTTGTCTCATAAATAAATAAATAAGTCCTGTGTCTCCCCATTGGGAAAAAACCTGATGCAGAAAATAATAAAATGAATGTTTAAGAATTTAAATTTTGCCAGTTAGAATGGCGATCATTAAAAAATCTGGAGACAACAGATGCTGGAGAGGATGTGAAGAAATAGGAACACTTTTACACTGTTGGTGGGAGTGTAAATTAGTTCAACCATTGTGGAAGACAGTGTGGCGATTCCTCAAGGACCTAGAAACAGAAATTCTATTTGACCCAGCAATCCCATTACTGGGTATATATCCAAAGGACTATAAATCATTCTACTATAAGGACACATGCACACGAATGTTCATTGCAGCACAGTTTACAATAGCAAAGACCTGGAACCAACCCAAATGCCCATTGATGATGGACTGGACAGGGAAAATGTGGCACATATACAGCATGGAATATTATGCAGCCATCAAAAACGATGAGTTCGTGTCCTTTGTAGGGACATGGATGAACCTGGAAACAATCATTCTCAGCAAACTGACACAAGAACAGAAAATCAAACACCGCATGTTCTCACTCATAGGTGGGTGTTGAACAATGTGAACACATGGACACAGGGAGGGGAGCATCACACACTGGGGTCTGTCGGGGTGAAATAGGGGAGGGACAACAGGGAGTGGGGAGCTGGGGAGAGATAGCGTGGGGAGAAATGCCAGATATAGGTGATAGGGAGGAAGGCAGCAAATCACACTGCCATGTGTGTACCTATGCAACAGTCTTGCATGTTCTTCACATGTACCCCAAAACATAAAATGCAATAAAAAAATTTTAAAAAAATTTAAATTTTGTACTATCCACTTGAGTCATTATGGAGTAATAGAAGAAAAAAGTGGAAAGTGAAAAAATTCTGGTTTGTAAATTCTAACTATGTAAAGAATGTTATATAATCATCAAAATTTTAACATCTCCTAAAAATCAGAATAACAATAAAATTTAAATGCTATCCATATTTAAATATTTTTCTATTAACAAGAAAGTTTTGAATATTTACATTGCACAGAGCCGGTATTTATGAGGTGAAAAGAAATAACTTGATAAAACTGCGTTATATGCCTCTAGTGTAATATAAAGAACACTGAATCTTTGATTTGGAGGCCTGAGTTTACAAGACTTTATTATGTTATAGTGAGTACATCACCACGTTATCATAAATCCCAATTTCCTCATTAGTAATGAGAGCTGAGAACAAAGCATTAAATACATTATAAGCTACTAAATTAGAGAATAAAAAGACAAACTGCATAAAATGGGAAAAAGTGCAAATATCAATTATCTATATAAAAGATTCTCAAACTCTTTTTTATAAGAACATACGCTGAAATTCATTGAGATACCACTTATCACCTATCATATGGTAAACATTTCTATCAGGCAGCAAAATTCTAACAGCTGGAAAACCTACTCTAGATGATGCTACAGTGAGGTAATGCCAGAAGGAATATAAAATGATAAAATCCTATGGAGGAATATTTAACTATATACATATATATTATATATATATTTAAATTTACCTCTAAGGAGAGGGAGATGATAGGGGACAAACAGGACTGACATGTTGAGATCTCAGGATAAAATCAAAACATCTTTGATTTTTATCTACATTGTTAGTTTCGACTTGGGTTAAGAAATAGAGTTCAACTTAGAAAGCAGAGCTATCTATCATCGATGGGCATTTGGGTTGGTTCCAGGTCTTTGCTATTGTAAACTGTACTGCAATGAACATTAGCATGGGGAGAAGTACCAGATATAGGTGATGGGGAGGAAGGCAGCAAATCACACTGCCATGTGTGTACCTATGCAACAATCTTGCATGTTCTTCACATGTACCCCAAAACCTAAAATGCAATAAAAAATATATTTATAGATAAATAAATAAATAAAAGAAAGAAAGCAGAGCTATCATGTATTGTAGGATAAGGCATTTGCGATAGGAATTCAACCTTGAACAGTTGTGGAAGGACTTAGGAAAGCAAAGACGTGAAACAGGGAGCTGCAGAATCAGAGGCAGCAATAGCCAGTCAATTGAAGAAACCTAGCCCATCTAGCCAATGAAGTATAGGTTATGAAAGGAGCAAAATTTACAAAATTTTGTGGTGGAAAAAATTTTGTGAAGTTATTATGTCTGAGGATCTGCAGGCAGGCAGCCTGAAGCTACTGTTGATTCTCAAATTTAGAAGTTGGGAAAAAATTGGACACAGAGTGAAGTGGCTGAGAGCAAAACAAGCTGTGGGTACCTCCACATCTGTATAACCCCAATGGTCAGAGAATAATGGCTGGTGCTTTAGGCTGCTTTTCAAATTCCAAACAAATTTATTTTTAGACAACTCCAATCCAGAAAGACGTAGGGAAAAGAATTCTGGGAACCGGAGTTCTCAGCCTAATCACTTTGACAATAGAAAGATGCAACATATGCCACTCTCCAGTCTATAGGAAAGACTCATGCATTATTAACCTGGGAGCTCAGCTGGTACTGGAACTTCCAGAATGGCTTTCCTAACATATCTTGTGCCTCACCTGGAGTGTATAAAATGGCTGGGGTCTGGCAGGTACTCTGTATTTACTAATAATATTTTATCATTCTCTATTCCTCCTGTGTGTGTGTGTTTGTGTGTGTGTGAGCACATGTGTGTCTGTCTCTCAATGTTTCTTTGTTATTTATTTATCCTGGGAACCTGAAGAATAAAAAAATTTATATGTGTGTGTGTATATATATATATATATATATATACACACACACATACTCATGTATATATATGTACACATATATACATATATACACATATATATGTATATATACACATGTATATATACACACATGCATATATATACATATATACACATGTATATATATACATATGTATGTATATGTACATATATATGTATATGTGTGTATATATACATATGTGTGTATATATATGTGTATATATACATATGTGTATATACATATACATATATATGTGTGTATATATGTATATGTATACATACATATGTATGTATACATATATAGGCATATATGTGTGTATATATACGTGTGTGTGTGTGTGTGTGTATATATATATATATATATATATATGTTATGAAAAGAGTGTAATAGCACTATCTTGGCTCACTGCAACCTCTGCCACCCAGGTTCAAGTGATTCTCCTGTCTCAGCCTCCAAGTGGTGTATATATATACGTATATATATGTATATATATACGTATATATATGTATATATATACGTATATATATGTATATATATACGTGTGTATATATATACATATATATACGTATATATATACATATGTATATAGAGAGACAATGCTGGAGTCACACATTGATTTTTTTTTTGTACTTTAGGTTCTGGGGTACATGTACAGATCATGCAGGATTGTTGCATAGGCATATACATGGCAAGATGGTTTGCTGTCTCCATTTCCCCATCACCTATACCTGGTATTTTTCCTCACATTACCCCTTCCCACCCTCCCCACCCCCTGCTGTCCCTCCCCTAGACCCCTGCAGCAGACCCCAGTATGTGACCTCATTCCCCCCTGTGTCCACATGTTCTCATTGTTCAGCACCTGCCTGTGAGTGAGAACATGAGGTGTTTGATTTTCTGTTCTTGTGTCAATTTGCTGATAATGATGGTTTCCAGATTCATCCATGTCCCTACAAGGACGTGAACTCATCCTTTTTAATGGCTGCATAGTATTCCATGGTGTATATGTGCCACATTTTCTTTGTCCAGTCTATCATTGATGGGCATTTGGGTTGGTTCCAGGTCTTTGCTATTGTAAACAGTGCCACAATGAACATACATGTGCATATGTCTTTATAACAGAATGATTTGTAGTTCTTTGGGTCTATATCCAGTAATGGGATTGCTGGGTCAAATGGAATTTCTATTTCTAGATCCTTGAGGAATCACCACACTTTCTTCCACAATGGTTGAACTAATTTACACTCCCACCAACAGTGTAAAAGTGTTCCTATTTCTCCACATCCTCTCCAGCATCTGTTGTCTCCAGATTTTTTAATGATTGCCATTCTAACTGGCATGAGATGATATCTCAGTGTGGTTTTGATTTGCATTTCACTAATGACTAGTGATGATGAACATTTTTTCATATGTTTGTTGGCTTCATATATGTCTTCTTTTGTAAAGTGTCTGTTTATATCCTTTGTCCACTTTTGGATGGGTTTGTTTTTTTTCTTGTAAATCTGTTTTAGTTCTGTGTAGATTCTGGATATTAGCCCTTTGTCAGATGGGTAGATTGCAAACATTTTTTCCCATTCTGTTGGTTGATGGTTCACTCTAATGATTGTTTCTTTTGCTGTACAGAAGCTCTGAAATTTAATTAGGTCCCATTTGTCTATTTTGGTTTTTGTTGCCATTGCTTTTGGTGTTTTAGTCATGAAGTCTTTGCCTGTGCCTATATCTTGAATGGTATTGCCTAGGTTTTCTTCTAGGGTTTTTATGGTTTTAGGTCTTATGTTTAAATCTTTAATTCGTCTGGAGTTAATTTTAGTGTAAGGTGCCAGGAAGGGGTCCAGTTTCTGCTTTCTGCACATGGCTAGCCGGTTTTCCCAACACCATTTATTAAACAGGGAATCCTTTCCCCATCGCTTGTTTTTGTCAGGTTTGTCAAAGTTCAGATGGTTGTAGAGGTGTTGCTTCCGAGGCCTCTGTTCCATGGGTCTATGTCTGTTTTGGTACCAGTATCAACGCATTGACTTTTAAAACTTCTGCTCATGTGTGGCATGTGACACTTCTAATCACATTACATTGAACAAAGTCAGTCATGTATCCAAGGTTCTGGTAAATAAAGAGAGTTATAATCCTCTCACAGTGTGGGAGGGCTCCTGAAGGGATGAGCCTTATACAAAAAGGTAACCAATTTTGATTTATTTAAAATTCAGTCTGCTGGATACAGTGGTTCACGCCTGTAATCCCAGCACTTTGCGAGGCAGAAGTGGGCAGATCACTTGAGGTCAGGACTTCGAGACCAGCCTGGCCAACATGGTGAAACCCTGCCTCTACTGAAAATATAAAAATTAGCTGGGCAGTGTGGCTCATGCCTGTAATCTCAGCTACTTGGGAGGATGAGACAGGAGAATCACTTGAACCTGGGTGGCAAAGGTTGCAGTGAGCCAAGATTGTGCCATTGCACTCCAGCCTGGGTGATAAGCATGAAATTCTGTCTCAAAAAGAAAATATTCAGTCTGCTGCATAGACTTCCACTGGATAATCATATTAATATTCAATAAATAAAAATATTCATGATGACATTTACTTGGAAGTCTCATTTAATTAATTACAATCACATTCACATTGCTGGTAATTTAGTCCAAGTTATCTCCTTAACTCCATTTCATTTAATGATCTGTATTAAATTTCTCCCTTCTCCAAATTATCTAAATAAATCCTTACAAAATACTCCTTTCAAATAATCATAATTCTTTCCACTATGTTAAAATGACCCGTTATCTTTTATATCAAGTTTAATTTTTGGAAAGGCATTCTTGTTTTTCTAAACTGCTAAGTATCCCGTTTCACAGCAAATAAGTTGCACTATTTTCCCTCCACATGCATTTTTTTCTTCTGCCAATAGATATTTTAGTTTTCATCCTAAGTCAAGTTCATGATATGTCTCCTGCAAGAACACTTGCTTGATTGATTCTGCACATTACCTTTTTATTTTAACTAAAGTCTACTTCATCCATGATCTCTGAGAATTGACTGAACACTAGGTTTATTTGGTTTCATTTTTCACCAATTGTTTTATTTACAGGTATTTAATATCTTCAAATAACTGTAAATTACTTGAAACAGAGGGAAATGTTTTGGATTTTGTTCTTCATTGCTTCTAATATAGTATTAGAGAATAAAGAGTGCTTATTAGAATTAGTTGACTTGATATTTCCTGCTGCTTTTTGAAATCAGGACCATCCCAGCTTCTAGTCCCTGAGTCTCTCAGGTCCAGGTGAAAACAATCATCATAAATCCCCGTAAGATTCTTGAAATATCTTTCCTTTGTGAGCTCAATAATGCCATTTTGTTTAATGAATCCCATTGCAAGATGATGTCTTGTTCAATTCCCAAGTCCCTACAACATCCATTTTATCCACAGCTGTTACACAACTAATGATTCAACTAGGTCATTTATTTATTTTAAAAATTGCCTTCTCTGCTCTGTGCGAGCCTGCTTAACACTGAATAATTTAAAGACCTAGTTCTGCTATAGATCTGGTAAGTACAAGTGTTTTACAAATGAGTTCTACTGAAATATTTTAAATGTTTGCCCTTCACACTCCCATTTCCTAATCCCTATTCCATGAAGCTGAGGTCAATACAACAGTTTACATATATTGACATTTACAGAAGAATTCAAACAGAGGTAAAATGAAAGAGACTGATTTCTGAGCACTTTCCCATGAAAATGTTCTTATATATCCTTTAGGATATAAAATTTTAAATCATAGAATGATAGATATTTGTGAGGAACATGTTCGTATTTTAATTAAAATAAAGGACCAAAATGTGTTAAATGCCTTTCCTTTGTCTATATGACTGTATTGTAATAAATCAGTCTTCTTTCTCTGGATACATATCAACAAAACTTTCTATGTATTTCTTTTTAGTTCAAACAGAAAACTTTATCTGGGAATAATTTAACAGTTAATCTCTGGAAATTTACAAGAGCTCTACAACTGTCCATTGAAACTTCACTATAATTTTGCTTAAGAGCCCTTACAAGTGATATAATTTATATATGTTTTTGTCGGGATATCTCTATGGACAAATTCCAAATGACTAAACATATATGTGTATGTGTGTTTCACACATTGTCAGCATAAAATAAGTGCTTACTGTTATCTTTAGGATTACATAGATGAATAGAAGGCCAAATAGGTAGGTAGGTAAGTCTGTTCAGAATGATATTATCTTGGTTGGATTGCCATTTACTACCAGAAAAGAGAGTGTTCTTTTCAACACCTGTGATTTAAGGAATATTTTGCCATAAGTTCTAATATTCCATAATTTCCTTTCAATCCAATATACCAAATGAGAAGAATGGAAAGAATAGTTAAGATAAATTTTATAGAGAAAATAAAATTTTTGAAAGTAGATTATTGGAAATAAATCTTTTACTTTCATTGGATCTGATTTTCCCCTTTTTTTTCTTTTGATACAGGCTCCTACCTATAAATCAAGACAATGGATGTGGCCAATAAGTCCACCATGTCTGAATTTGTTTTACTGGGGCTCTCTAATTCCTGGGAACTACAGATGTTTTTCTTTATGGTATTTTCATTGTTTTATGTGGCAACATTGGTGGTTAACAGCCTCATAGTCATCACAGTTATAGTGGACCCTCACCTACACTCCCCTATGTATTTCCTGCTTACCAATCTTTCAATCATTGATATGTCTCTTGTTTCTTTTGCCACCCCCAAGATGATTACAGATTACCTAACAGGTCATAAAATCATCTCTTTCAATGGCTGCCTTACTCAGATATTCTTTCTCCACCTTTTCACTGGCACTGAGATCATCTTACTCATGGCCATGTCCTTTGATAGGTATGTTGCAATATGCAAGCCCCTGCATTATGCTTCGATCATTAGTCCCCAGGTATGTGTTGCTCTTGTGGTGGCTTCCTGGATTGTGGGAATCATGCATTCAATGAGTCAGGTCATATTTGCCCTCATGTTACCATTCTGTGGTCCCAATGAGGTAGACAGCTTTTTCTGTGACCTTCCTGTGGTGTTCCAGCTGGCTTGTGTAGACACTTATGTTCTGGGCCTCTTTATGATCTCAACAAGTGGCATAATTGCTTTGTCTTGCTTTACTGTTTTATTTGATTCATATGTTATTGTCCTGGTTACTGTGAAACATCATTCTTCCAGAGGATCGTCTAAGGCCCTTTCTACTTGTACAGCTCATTTCATTGTTGTCTTCTTGTTCTTTGGGCCATGCATCTTCATCTACATGTGGCCACTAAGCAGCTTTCTCATAGACAAGATTCTGTCTGTGTTTTATACCATCTTTACTCCCATTTTGAACCCAGTAATCTATACTCTGAGGAATCAAGAAGTAAAGACAGCCATGAGGAAATTGAAAAATAGGTTTCTAAATTTTAATAAGGCAATGCCTTCTCATTATTTTTCATCTTATCTTTTAGTTCTACTTAACTTCTTGTTTTTACCTTTAAGGCATTGTCACAGTTTTTGTAACACAGAACATTAGTCACAATGCTGTGTTAGGCTCTTCTTTCTAGAGAGGTCTTATCAAATTGTAATTGCCAAGAATTTGTAAGGACTCACGGTCAGTGAATGTTGAAACTATTCTCATGAAGATGAATGTGTTCAAAATACATTTGACATTTCAGAGAAGCAAGTTAATGAGGACAATTTATTTCAGAAATGAAGACTATAAAAATTTCAGGAGTGAGAGTTCCAGTTGAACATTCAATATCAATGATCAATTTATGAGAAAAGAGGACCAAGGAATGAGAAGAAGAAATATAGATTAAAGCAGAACTAGGAGATAATGACAGTTAGAAATTGAGTCATTCCGTGAGATGCTTCTAAAGTATGACAAACTAGTGAGATTCTATAATCCTTAGACACTCCATACAGCTATAGGATCTTAGCCTCTGACAGAAAAGCAATGATTTTTGACATACTTTCCTAAGCCACTCCTACTTAACATTTAAACCAATTTGTGATCTCTTCTATTAAAGAAAACTCTAGATATATTTTATTACAAATGTTAATGATGTCCATAAAAATGCTTTAAGTGTAGCAGTCTTTACCAATCACTTTGAGTTCATCATCAAAGCAATACAGTCATGATATTTCTTTCTGATAATGCAGAATTGAGTAGAGAGGCTGGAGAATTCTGCAAATCAGAAAGTATTATGAAATGAGTGACAGAGCAGTATACTTTGTTTTGTACAGACACTATGGTTACTTAATTCCCAAGAAGTTAAAACTAGAATTAAGAGACACAGCTTATAATAGTTGAATTTATGGAAAGTCCATGCTTTCATTTTAAAGTGTTATATAGCTTTGCATTTTGGTTACTTTTTTCTTGAAATATTTGGATGTAAAAATAAGAAATCTGCATTTAGTAATATACTGTCAACGTAATAAGCATATTTTTGTACACAAATAGGTACAAAATTGTTACTATTTGTAATTGTTACTAATTGTTACTATTTGTAATTGTTACTAATTGTTACTATTATAAATAAGCCTGGTAGGGTCAATATTAGCTTTAATGTATGCAAATTATCACTACCACCTGCTGGTACTTACTGGAATTGCAAGTATGAAAGAAGAAAAATAATGCTGTATATCCTCCTTTGCAAATCATCTTTAAATGATGGCAAGCAAACTAAATAACATGAGTTAACTGTTGTTTAGAATTTTCTAAATGATATTGATAAAATATAGTGTCCTATATATGATCCAACATGTATCCACAAATGGAAAGATATGTTGCAACCACAGTATTTGATAATACCAGGTTGTTATTTTCTGGTATGATTGAATAAATGGAGAATTCAAACAAAATTCATTAGTTATTATTTATGAGAGACAATTAAAACAGAACGTTCTTAGATGTTCATTTTAAGCAAAATTAGAAAAGGAATGTATTTTTCTTCATCGGTTTGTGTTTTTTTCTTCATTAATGTGCTAAACAAATAAGGAACAAATTTACAGCTTGAAAGTCTGTGATATTGTGTTTAAAGCCCGAGCAGCTTTGAAATTATTAGATAATAATGTCTACAGTATTAACATAAAATAAAACATCCTTATGTAAGCACAAAATTAGCATAATTCTATTTTAAATAGAGAAACAAATAGGCAAATTTAGGTTTTAAGTGTGAAATTTCTCTTGGTTGCAGTTATATGTACAAATATGTTCAGATTCAAGGACCTTGTTTATGTAGAATGTTTTACCTGGTGTTTAAAAAATAATCAAAATAATTCTTTCACTTGATATATTTATTTGTTCAGGGAATATTTTAAAAACTGTACTGCTTTTTGCAGTATAAAACTGTGGAATCTTTTGGAAGAGATGCTATTGATTTTCAGTGCTTCTGTAGCGAATTCTAAAACTCAAGACCATTTGCCAAAATACTCTCAAAGGTGGAGCTATAAGGCAAGTCAATAATGAGATTGAGTAGTTGGATTGATAGTAAATTTCTGTAGCTGATAAAAAGGATTACAGAAAGCCACTGGAGGACTTCCATGCATAAATGAAAATATATAACACATTTCTTGGTGGCTTAGTGTGAGGAGTCAATATTCATGATACCTCCTTATGTTATATAGACACTTAAAAAAATCTTAGTTAGGACTTTGGGACTCATGGTGGATGGTTTTCCTCCAAGTCCCTAGATTGGGACGTATCTCTTAGACAAGATGCTGGCACTCTTTTACCAAGGATAACTGCAGTGACATGGCCATGGACTCATTAAGCAATAGTAATGATGGTGCCAGTTGCCACCAGAGTGTCCAGAGACAGAGATGATGTTCTGCAGAGAACAGAAGCTAAGCAGAAACTAGTTAATGTAAATGAAACAGGACAAGTATAGTTTTAAGTGATCTGTACAATTTGCAATAACACAATTGATGGAGTTCTGAAGCATTTATAAGCAGACCATGTTGACAAGCAACTTCATCTTCCTCTAAGTGTTTAGGAAGCCATGAAGCTCGACAATAGTAAAATATACTAAATAATATTAAGCAGAATAATTGAATGCAGGTGGAAAACCCTAAAAATTAGGTACAGATGAAAACAGATAAAGTGTAAATTTTAATATGTGAAGGAACTGGATATATGTAATAGCAATAAAAACTGTAAATTATGTTTGTTTCTGAAAACACTTAAGAAAACTTCTAGAATAAATACTATATGGTATAATGCTGGTGGATTTACATAAAGCTAGTAAAGCTTAAGTTTTAGAACTTCTCCCTTGCATGGATTTCCTCCAAGGCCCTAGAATGGGACCTAACAGCCGTTTATTAGTTATTTGATTTTTTTTTCCCCTAAAACAGATGTCCTCAAACTGTATAAGCTTTAGGTCTAGCTTGTCCAACTCATGGCCTGCAGGTTGCATGAAGCTCATGAGATGGCTTTAAATGCAGCCCAACACAAATTTGTAAGCTTTCTTAAAACATTATGAGATTTTCTTGTAATTTTATTTTTTAAGCTCAACAGCTGTCATTAGTGTCGGTCTATTTTATTTGTGGCCAAAGACAATTCTTCTTCCATGTACCCCAGAAACTGAAGAACAATAAAAAAAAAAAGAAAGAAAAAAGTATTTTCAAACTTAAGAACTCTTCTCTACCCATGAGTTTTTAAACAACACAGTTAAAGCAAAATTGTTGAGAGTATTGGAGTAATTCTCTTGTCTCCCTGTTTTTCCGCTGATATTATTTTCCATGATTTTCAGATGTATGTGTCAATTGAAAAACAGGAAGAAGAAAACAGCCAGGGAAATCTAATTCATGTGAACTTCTTGCATGTATGCTCAGATGCCAATGAAATCCACTAAGCAGTTTGATAGTTTTTCAGTTTGTAAGTTTCTGTTATGCTTTGCTGTTTGGAATTATTTTCAATGCTCTTGGTTACATCTGTGAGATGAATATGCACAAATTATTCTGGAGTTAGCAGGACCAACACTCAAATGGGATTGAGAATGTGTATGCGATCATTGATGTATTCTGTCTGTATTATTGCTAATATAATGCAATTGATGTGTTGTTTATTTTTTCTCTCTGATTTTTGTAAGACAAATTTCAGTGTCTACTCTGTACTAAAATATTACACTTTCATTATTATTTTTTTACTCTGATAATTTACACTGCCAATATAAGGAGGTATATACCTTTTTTTTTAAATAAAAATGTTTTAGGACTGGAGGCTCCAGGTTTTTTCCATTTTTATGACTACTAAATGCAAGACCATTGTTAACTTGCCTATTTTTTTTCTTTACCTTTTAACTGTACTAGGAATCTGAAGCCATCAACAAAAGCTAGATTTTTCTCCTTTTTCCCACTTGCCACCTGTTAAAGAAAATTTAAAGGAGAGATTTTTTTTTTCAGTTTGAGACTAGAAATAGCAATTTAATTAGTTATTTTAAAATATAATATATTTATATTGAATTTTTTTCTTGTTAGAGTATACTTATATTGGTTGTCCCACAGTAGAGAAAACATAAACCATTGGGTAAATTAAGCAGATTTAATACCGTGTATTAAATGCTTATGAATAATTCAAAGACTTACAGGAACGTGCATTGGAGGCTGTTATTATGTTCCAGAGCACATTACCCCAGTAATGTGATGTGAGAGCAAAAGGCAAAAGCCTTGATGTCACTGCCACTGCTTCATCACCCTCAACATTCTTGAAGGTGGTGAATAGTCACTGGACACAGGTATGGCTGCCACAGTTGCTTTCCCTCACATCTCATCACCATCTTGCTTACCAGCATCAATTACATCAGTAGATGCCCTCTGCCTTACTTATGCTTTTTAAAGCTCATTTGGTACATCTAATTGGTGGAATCTACCTTGCATAGAGAACCTTGGCTTAAAAAATAAATTTGCAGATTTCAAGATATTTATGCAAAAGAAAACATGCTAATAGAGGGTGGATTGGAGACTCCATCAATCAATCAATATCCATTACTTTAATAGTTTTTATTATTACAGTCTTTTCATTGTAGTGTAAAACCAAGGTAAAGAAAAATACACAAATACGTTTAGCTTAATGAAATATTATAAGGCAAACACCATTATAATCACATTTCAAGTCACAAAATAGAACTTTGCCAGCTACCCCTGAAGTCCTCAGATTTGTTTATTTCAATGATAACTCTCTCCTTCGAAAATTAACCATTACCCTGACTTAATAAATTCTTTGGATTTCTTTACAGTTTCATGGACATGTATATACTGAAGTACACATCCATACACATTCAAACAGACTCACCAACTTTGTTTCCTTTTCTTGTAGCCTACAAGTCTCACTATCACTATCTCTTCCATTTCTTTATAATTTTTCTTTTGAAAAACCTGAGTTAAATACCACATAGTGTCTCCCAGAGCCTGAAATACGCTGACTGCATGCTCATGGTACAGTTCAACACGTACTTCTGTCCCTGTATTTTGCAAATTGCCTAGCCAGAGGCTTAATCACATTTAATTTGATACTTTTTGCAAGACAAATGAAAGTGTTATATTTTTTCATCCAAAAGATCTTGGTATCTTGCTGTGTCTCTTTTGGGAATAATAGTAGCTATTGTTGCTCAAGGCTGCAGCCTATATTCAGTATCTCTAACTGTTTTTTGTTGGCTGAAGCTTATTCTCTACTACATTCCTCAGCAGTCTTCTTGAAGATTCTGTTCTCTTAATTCTGGCATGTTGGCAAGTTTCTTTGATTCTTTATGTTTCAAAGTCAGTTTTGCTGTAAATTAGTTGGCTATTACTTTATTTTCTTGACTATCTTAAACTGAAATAATGACTGTCTTTGTAAGCACTTTGTCTGGAGTCTGCAAAGCCTGTATTTTTCTTTACTTACCCTAGCACACCATACAGTTAGAAGTTTGGAACTGATCTTTTAATTTTTGGAGGGAGGCATTAATAACACTTCTGATATTTATATAAGTTGTCTCTCTAAAGTAATTAAATAGGATTCCATTGCACCTAAGAGATTTTAAAACTTTTAAATTTCTGAATTTTCTTTAAATATATTAAAGAGTAACATGGAATTGAGTCATCAACATATTTATTTAACTTTTCCAATTTTTTAAGAAAGGTACCTCTCTTGCAGCTCATTGCTTTTTTAATAAAATAAATTGGAATCCCTATTTGTATCCTGGAGACCTTTTTGATCTGCCCTTCTCATCTCACATTTCACACTTGGAGAAAAAAGTCTGCACTTAAAAAGCAATTATGCTATAAAGAAATGAAATGATTTCTTAAAGGAAAAGAAAAAAGTATGAGTGTATTATGAAGTAGTTCAAATAAGATCGAGGCTGGCCTTTCTGTGTGTGTGTTTCACTTAAAACTCTTTTAACAATTACAAAAATCATGATTAATGTGTAGACCATAATGTCTTGATAAATACCAGAAAGTCAATAATTACAAAACATATTTTCTAATCACAATGCAATAAAAATAATAAAATAATAAGTAGTCCTTCCTTACTCACCTGCTGTCCCCCAAATAAATCTTATACTTTTGGAAATTAAAAAAAAAATGCTTTATAAGTAAGTCCATTATTCAAAGAGATAATTTTAAAAAATATGGTACAGGGTATACTGCTCAAGTGATGGGTGCACTAGGTTCTCACAAATCTCCACTGAAGAAATTACTCATGTAACCAAATACCGCCTGTACCCCAATAACTTACGAAAAAATAAAATTTAAAAATAACGTTTTGAACTGAGTAATACAAATAGACTTAATATCAACACTTGTAAAGAAAATGTCTACTTATAAATATGCTAGTTAAAACATAAGAGAAAAAACAGTAAGCTTAATGTTCTATATAAGAGCTTTGAAAAAACTAAACAGGAATAAAGGAAGAGAAGGAGAAAAATCATAAACAGAGCAGAATATAATGACATTTTCTCCAAGATGCAGCTGAAGCTTAATGTTGAAACCCTGTGAAGAGGCTAGAAGGAGGAGAGTTTTTGAACAATTTGGTTTTGAATGTGACATATGTGTTTGTTAGAATTTGATTAGGAAAGCTGAACCACTAAGAGTGACATGTAATAAAGAATTGATTATAAGAATTAGACATTACACAATAATGAGAGTCAGTGGAGAGCCCTATGGAAAGTTGTCACTTCTGAAACTGGTGGTATACCTGAAGTTAGTTATAGGTTAGCAAGGTAGTGGCTGAAAGAAAAACTAGATATGAAATCTACAGTTTATCTGGTGATATTTATCTAGTTGATATTTTCTAGTGAACAATTCTAATTTCTTTGTTGGTTTTTAACTGTAATTTCTTGAGTTATTTTGTTTTGTGGTTGCTCTAGGGATCACAACCTGCATGCTGGTTTATCACAATTCACTTCAGATTAATACTAATTTAGTCCCAGCAAAATATAGGAACTTTACTTCAGTATATCCTCATTTCCTCTCACTTGTTTGTGCTAGTATTGTCAGATACATTACATCTCATATTTATAAGCTGAAAATAAAGCTAAATAGTTATTTTATACAATTGATTTTCAAATCAAGTTATAGAAGAAAAAAGCTTGTTTATATAGGTTTTAGTATTTACCTACATAATTAGCTTTACTGGTGCTCTTTAATTCTTTATACAGAATGGAGCTACTCTCTGGTGTCTTTTTCTTTCAGCTTGTAGAATTTCTTTTAGTATTTTTTCTAGAGAAGATCTAGTAATTGATTAACATTCTTTTCTTGAACTCAAGACTATCTTTATTTCACCTTTATTTTTGAAGGATTTTTTCTTTCTTGATATTTTTCTTTCAGTAATTTCAATATGCTATCTTATTGTTTTTCAGCCTCCATTTTTTTTTCCAGTGAAAAGTCATCTGTTTTTTTTTTAATATCTATACTTTTTATTGCATTTTAGGTTTGGGGGTACATGTGAAGAACATGCAAGATTGTTATATAGGTACACACATGGCAGTGTGATTTGCTGCCTTCCTCCCCATCACCTATATCTGGTATTTCTCCCCATGCTATCCCTCCCCAACTCCCCACCCCCCGCTGTTCCTCCCCTTTTTCCCTCCGACAGACCCCAGTGTGAGATGCTCCCCTCCCTGTGTCCATGTGTTCTCATTGTTCAACACCCGCCTATGAGTGAGAATATGCGTTGTTTGATTTTCTGTTCTTGTGTCAGTTTGCTGAGAATGATGTTTTCCAGGTTCATCCATGTCCCTACAAAGGATGCGAACTCATCGTTTTTGATGGCTGCATAATATTCCATGGTGTATATGTGCCACATTTTCCCTGTCCAGTCTATCATTGATGGGCATTTGGGTTGGTTCCAGGTCTTTGCTATTGTAAACTGTGCTGCAATGAACATTGGTGTGCATGTGTCCTTGTAGTAGAATGATTTATAGTCCTTTGGATATATACCCAGTAATGGGATTGCTGGGTCAAATGGAATTTCTATTTCTAGGTCCTTGAGGAATCACCACACTGTCTTCCACAATGGTTGAACTAATTTACACTCCCACCAACAGTGTAAAAGCATTCCTATTTCTCCACATCCTCTCCAACATCTGTTGTCTCCAGCTTTTTTAATGATCGCCATTCTAACTGGCGTGAGGTGGTATCTCAATGTAGTTTTGATTTGCATTTCTCTAATGACCAGTGATGATGAGCATTTTTCATATGTTTATTGGCTTTATGTATGTCTTCTTTTGTAAAGTGTCTGTTCATATCCTTCACCCACTTTTGAATGGGTTTGTTTGTTTTTTTCTTGTAAATCTGTTTCCGTTCTTTGTAGATTCTGGATATCAGCCCTTTGTCAGATGGGTAGACTGCAAAAATTTTTCCCCATTCTGTTGGTTGCCGATTCACTCTGATGACTGTTTCTTTTGCTGTGCAGAAGCTGTGGAGTTTGATTAGGTCCCATTTGTCTATTTTGGCTTTTGTTGCCAATGCTTTTGCTGTTTTGGTCATGAAGTCCTTGCCTACGCCTATGTCCTGAATGGTTTTGCCTAGATTTTCTTCTAGGGTTTTTATGGTGTTAGG
>PVKV010026871.1:0-27240 GCA_004027835.1 Alouatta palliata
AAGCAATTCTCCTGCCTCAGCCTCCCGAGTAGCTGGGACTACAGGCACGTGCCACCACGCCCAGCTAATTTTTGTATCTTTAGTAGAGACGGGGTTTCACCATGTTGACCAGGGTGGTCTCGATCTCTTGACCTCGTGATCCACCCGTCTCGGCCTCCCAAAGTGCTGGGATTACAGGCGTGAGCCACCGCGCCCGGCCAAGACATTATTTTTTTAATTAGATGAAGCAACTCAGAACTAGAACCCAAACAATATCTAAGGTAAGAAATTAGAATGTTAAAATATTCTCTAAACAGAACCATAAATTCATTCAGTTAAAATCTGTTTCAAATATAGGCTATTTAAAAGGAGTACTTTGTGATGAGACAGATTCTAGATGTAACCTTGATAACAATGTCAGCATTAGGGAGACTTCACTGAAAAGATTCAGTAACAGAGGAAAGGGATAGAAAAGATGGCTACAGCCCCACCATTCTCTATTCTGTTTTTAGCAAACTCGGAGCAAAGGTGAATGCTAGTGTTTTAAAATGAAGATTTTACATAGCAAATATCATGAACTCCATGATTTCTAATCCTGATTCGGTGAGATCCTAGGATGTCTCCGTTATCTTAAACATCACAAGGTTCTCACAAATGTTACCATTTCTCCTCAATTTTCCATTGCCTGTTTTTCCACATTTTTATGTTTCTCAGATAGAATTGTTATCCCAATACGGTCATTTTCCCAGGAAAAAAAAATCATACTAAATTGATGGTACACATGAAGATCCATCCCAATCCAAGAACAGAAACATGCCAGCTTGCATTTCTCAGATGGGAAAGTATCAAAAAGTCACGTAAATCATAAATTGCCTTATTTCCAAAAAGGTGGCAATCTGTAGTGTATGTAAACATTTGTTGGGGGGGATGGGGACCTATTTGAAAACTGGTTCCCATTGTTAAACCTACAAATAGGTTAAGACGAACCTCTATCCGTGGTCTGTTCTGAAAACGAACATCTCTAAACACTACAGGAAAGAGGTCAGTGAATAGGGTAGGCCCTGGCCAGCCGAAGCGAACCAGAGCACAGTTATTGGGAGAAGTGATGGGAACAGAGAAAGCTTACAGGCTGCACGATGAGCTCGGCTCGCATCAGGCAGTCAGAGCAGTTCTGCAGGAGCTCCTGGATGGTGTTCTGGTTCTGGTGCCTGGACATCGTGCCAGTTTGACTAAGGAGGCAAACGCAAAGAAACCAGACATAAAATAACTTCTTTCAATTCTGAAATAACTTCAAACTTTCAGAAAAGTTGCAAAAACAGGATAAAAACACTCCTGTGACACCCTTTACCCGGAACCTCACTTGTTAACATTTTGCTGTGTTTCCTTTATCCTCCTTCTTCCCTCTCCATAGATGTGTGTATATTTATCTATGTGTGTATATTATTTTTTTCTGAACCATTTGAGAATAACCATGCCTCTTTACCCCTAAATATTTCAGAATATATTTATCTATTTATACATATTACTTTTTTCTGAATCATTTGAAAATAAACATGCCTTTTTATAGCCAAATATCTCAGCATAGCATTCCTAAGAATAAAAAGATTCACTCATATATAACCACGATACAGTGATCAAAATCAGAAAATTTTAAATTGACACAATTTTCTTTCTTCTTTTTCTTTTTGAAATGGAGTCTGGCTTCGTCGCCAGGCCGGAATGCAGTAATGTGATCTCAGCTCACCGCAACTCTGCCTCCCAGGTTCAAGCGATTCTCCTGCCTCAGCCTCCTGAGCTGGGATTACAGGCGCCCGCCACTACGCCTGGCTAATTTTTAGTAGAGTCAGCGTTTCACCATGTTGTGGCCAGGATGGTCTGGATCTCTTGACCTCGTAATCTGCCCGCCTCAGCCTCCCACAGTGCTGGGATTACAGGTATGAGCCACTGCATCCGGCAAATTGACACAATTTTCTAATTTACAGAACTTGTTCAAATTTCACGAATCAGCCCAATAATGTCCTTCACAGCGAACTGTCCCCTCCCAGGTCCAGCTTCCAATCCAGAAATCTATCTCTTTGAATTATAAAAACACACTTCTGGGCCGGGCATGGTGGCTCACGCCTGTAATCCCAGCACTTTGGGAGGCCGAGGCGGGCGGATCACGAGGTCAAGAGATCGAGACCATCCTGGTCAACATGGTGAAACCCCGACTCTACTAAAAATACAAAAAAATTAGCTGGGCGTGGTGGCGTGACCTGTAGTCCCAGCTACTCGGAAGGCTGAGGCAGGAGAATTGCTTGAACCCGGGCGGCGGAGGTTGCAGTGAGCCGAGGTCGCGCCACTGCACTCCAGCCTGGCGCCTGGTGACGGAGTGAGACTCTGTCTCAAAAAAAAAGAAAATAAGAAAAAACACACTTCTGGCAATGACAACAACACAGAGCTATTTCAGCTTATACAACATCGCTCCTGCTTCATCCCACAGCGGTCCCGGTCCCTAATGACAACCTCCAGCACCACAACTCCCTCTGCAGGAAGACCTCACCGTGTCAGACACAGAGCGTGAAGATTTCACTGCCAAGTCTGGCTGAAGGAAAAGACAGGAGAGGAGAAAAAAGCTTACTTTACAAAAGTATTGGCCAGCACAGTGGTTCACACCCATAATCCCAGTGTTTTGGGAAGCCAAGGCAGGAGGACTGATTAAGTCCAGGAGTTTGAGACCAGCCTGAGCAACATAGCAAGAACCCTATCTTCCAAAAAAAAAAAAAAAAAGTTTTTAGATTAGCCAAACATGGTGATGTGTGCCTGTAGCTCTAGCTACTCAGGATGCTGAGATGGGATCACTGGAGCCCCTAAGTTGGAGGCTGCAATGAGCTAAGATCGCACCACTGCACTCTTGCCTGGGCGACAGAGTGAGACTTGTCTGTAAAAAATATATTTTCTGTAATCCCTGTAAAAGACAATAATGGTTTTTTAAAAAAATCATGGTGTGAAGAAAGTGAAGGAAAATTTAAGTAAAGTATCTTTCTTGCAAAACAAACCCATTCTCCTTTCAAGATGTTCCTAGAATACATACTTTTCTCTACAATGAAGCTCATTCCACATACATTTCAAATGAGGCACTTTTCTGGAAGACACCTGGCAGAAACCTTAAAACAACAGTGGTGTTGAAGAAAAATGTTGCAGATGGTCTGTTTCTTAAAGAAAGAGATGACAGAGTCTCATTTGCTCCTCAAGCAAGACATAACCAAAATCTCGCTTTTAAATTTACCAAGATATATCATGCCGCAGCACGGACTACTGTAGTTTGGTTTCAGAGAGATTTAAAGCAGATAAAGTGATTGTTTAACATCTGTGAAAAGTCTGCACAGATATGCTACAAGAAGTTGGAGCTTCCTACACAGCACTTCAGCCAGGGCCAGCCTGAACCTGCTTTTATCTGTTTGATGCCTGTCTGACCAACTGGATTTTCTTTGTGTGTGCATGCATGCGTGTGTGTGTGTGTGTGTGTGTGTGTGTTTTAAATTTCACTGTTTAAAAAAAATTTGTTTTTGACAAATGGCTGCATTATGCATAGATGGGACAGGATCACAGGAATGTGGGAATTCTGCAGTGCCTGGCTGCACCGTCTCACCATAGGAAAGCACTTCCTTTTTCAGCCACCCATTTGGTGTTCCTCCCTGCAAGCAAGGCTCCCCAACATGCCAGTACTAGCTGAATGTGGGTGAGGAGCCCAGACCTCCCTGGGAACTACTCCCAGAAGAAGACACAGGCTTCCCCAGGCAGGCCCGGGTGAGGTGGTGCCAGAGCCATCCACCTCTCAAAACCAAGACTGCCCCTGCCCACTACGAATGCAACACTCCAAATTACACAGGAGATGAGGCCCATTTCTCATACTGCTGAGATATAAGCAAGACTACATTTATTGTCCTAACCTGTGCAGAATTCCAACTGACTTAGAACACCTTCCAAACGTACCTGTTATAAAATAGAGGAAAGAAATTCAAGAGACAAAGGAAAACATTAAGAAACCCAGCAGCCTCACTTAGAACCCTAGGATGAATAAAATATTAGAAAGGTTCTGTGTAATTATATTTGTTTTCTTTATTGAGGGGACATAGGAATGCCTTTCTTCTGAAACATTAAGAAATTCTGTTCAGCAATTTGGTTCCGAGGGTGATTCCCACAAATGCCAGTCCCAAGCAGATAAATGAAAGACTTGTCTCTTAGCACAGTGGAAAGCCAAAGTTTCTTAAATGATTTAATAATGTGTGCCGCTGTAAAAACTATCACAACTGAGCTATACGATGAGGTTGGGACACGCCTGTAGTCCCAGAACTTTGGGAGGCCAAGGCACGAGGATCACTTGAGCTCAGGACTTCAAGGCTAGCCTGGGCAACACAGCATAAACCCCATTTGTTAAAAAAAAAAAAAAAAAAAAAAAAAAAAAGATGGAGGCAGGGGAAACTGAGTGAGGGTATACACAAACTTTGTACTATTTTGTAACTTTTCTGCAAATCTAGAACTATTCTAGAATTAAAATGTATTAAAAAACAGAGACTGGGCCGGGCGCGGTGGCTCACGCCTGTAATCCCAGCACTTTGGGAGGCCGAGATGGGTGGATCACGAGGCCTGGAGTTCAAGACCAGCCTGGCCAAGATGGTGAAACCCCATCTCTAAAAAAAAAAAAAAAAACAGAGACCGGGAGGAAAAACACAATTGTAAATGAATGCACCAAAGTGCACATACACATTTTTAAAAGTGAATTGATGAGACCAAATTCATTTGACCACAAAATATAAAACTCGCCAACTTCTTTTTACCCAAGAACTAGACTAGTTAGTTATACAATAGTTAAAAACGGATAAAGGAAGCAAGGCAATCAAATGTTGACTTAAAATGTTGGTGGGGTTTCTCTGTTTTTTTAATTCCTTTCCTCCAGTTTTAGAAGACATTCCTATTTCTCTAGAGATCAGTTGGCATACTACAAAGAACAGACACCTTATCTGCTTCCCCTTACCCACCCATATTTGAACTTATAAAAAAAAAAAACAGGTAACTTCATATGCTGCTAATAATACCAAATAAATTCTTCGTGCTTGCTTTTCTAAAGGACTTCTATATGTTCTTTTTTCTTTTTTCCGAGATGGAGTCATGCTCTGTTGCTCGTGCTGGAGTGCAATGGCGCGATCTCGGCTCACTGCAACCTCCACTTCCTGCGTTCAAGCAATTCTCCTGCCTCAGCCTACCAAATAGCTGGGAATACAGGCATGCACTACCACACCCAGCTATTTTTTTTTTTTTTTTTTTTTTTGTATTTTTAGTAAAGATAGGGTTTCACCATGTTGATCAGGCTGGTCTCAAACTCCTGACCTCAAATGGTCTGCCTGCTTTGGCCTCCCAAAGTGTTGCGATTACAGGCATGAGCCACTTCATCCTGTGTCATCTGTTCTTGATATGCACTAAAACACTAATATGTTTTGCACGGCGTTTTAGTAAGTAAATTAACAACTGTATAGGAATGGAAAATGCACAAAAATCTAATCCTTTAAAGGGTTGAAAAAATAAAAAGCTTAAGTGTTGGAACAATGAAACAAAGAATCTTTGATATCACTATTTGTCTATTGGGATGTGTGATCTGATTAACCAAATTTCATCTTACACACAACTTTTCAAGCCTGTGTCTGATCCTTAAAGCAAGGTCTACGTCTATCTTTCATCTGTAAGAATCCAACTTCAGTCATAGGAGTGGCCAAGAATACCCTTTGGAAACAGGCCAGAAAGGGAACCAGGTATACACCTTGTGAATGGCTCAGTCCATCAAAGCAAGACAGAGGGAGACTCAGGCCAACTAAGGTATAGGAAATCCACCTTGACATATCAGTTTGCTTGTCTCGGCCCAATGAAGAATCCACACAGAACTTGCTGTACTTAATCAGGGAGGAAGTTCAGGGGAAAGGCTTTTGACCCATCGGGTCAGTCAGATGTCAGACATACACCAGCTGTATGTGTAGCACTGGATTCTTCAGCACAAGAGCCAGGGGAGCTTGCCTCAGGAAGCGTGCCTTTTTTTTTTTTTTTGAGATGGAGTCTCGCTCTGTTGCCCAGGCTGGAGTGCAGTGGCATTATCTCAGCTCATTACAACCTCCCCTTCCTAGGTTCAAGTGATTCTCCTGCCTCCGCCTCTGCCTCTGCCTCCCAAGTAGCTGGGATTACAAGCACGCTGCCACCACACCCAGCTAATTTTTGTATTTTTAGCAGAGATAGGGTTTTACCAACTTCTGGTCAGGCTGGTCTCAAACTCCTGACCTTAAGTGATTTACCCACCTCACCCTCCCAAAGTGCTGGGATTACATATGTGAGCCACCGCGCCCGTCCAGGAAACATGCATTTTTTAAAAGCTGTAATTCAAAACTTTCTCAGTCAAATTATATACATATATATATATATATATATATATATTTTACTGACCACATAATTTTAGATCTTTTTTTTTTAACCTGAGAAACTTCTAAATCTCCATCTGTTGGGCTAAATGGTATGTAAGATTTCTTCACCTCATTCATTCTGTAACTCAATTTTAGGAACCCACCAAACTCATTCTTCCTTACTGAAAATAATACAAATGTCTATGTTTTGTTCATGGTAAATAAATTTGTTCATGGTAATTGAATTATATTCAATTCATATAGCGCAGTTTGGAAAAATGCAAAATTCTATTATGTATAAAGAAGTAATTTTAAAATGATGTACTGACTAACAAGTGTATAAAGATTTTTTAAACCCCTAGCCTCGAAGAAATTTTTAATACTGCTACATACAGGTGTTAGGGGTTGAGAGATTTTCAAATCATGTTAGGAATTGAACTAACAAGCCACAAAGTTCAATTTTTAAATCTCATTTTGTTGGCACAGAAGATGGCAGATGTTATGTGCTTTTTTTAAAAAAAATAAAAAAGCTCATTTGGGTCAAATTTATCAAACAATATTAACTTCTAAACTAAAATTAATAGGTGTCCTTGAAAAAAATAACTCATCCTTAAAAGTTTTAACTCTTCTGAGAGACAGATGAGTCATACTACAAAGAACTTACCTGCACATATTTTCTTTTAAGTTCATCCTGAAACTTGTTTAAACAGGTAAGGGTTCCAAATGTTTGCACAGAGAGCCCTTCATCAGCTGTTAAACAGAAAACAAGTTCTGGATTCTAATCCAAAAATGGACACATGAACGTGTGAAACCTTGAACGAGTTTTCAAGGTTTTACTTTACTACCCTCAAAAAAAAAAAAACACAATTTTCTTTAAAAATAGGATTGCAAAACTAGCTGTCCTAAGGCATTAACTTTACATGTGTTGCCCAGAGTATTATTTTAAAAAATACAAAGCAAGGTAGGGTGCCGTGGCTCAAGCCTGTAATCCCAGCACTTTGGGAGGCAGAGGCCACCAGATTGCTTGAACCCAGGAGTTTGAGAGCAGCCTGGGCAACACGGCGAAACCCCATCTCTACAGAAAAAAGTGCAAAACTTAGCTGGGCATGATGGCACACGCCTGTAAGTCCCAGCTACTCAGGAGATTGAGATGGGAGGTTCAGATGAGATGGTTAAGCCTAGGAGGCAGAGGCTGCAGTGAGCCAGGATTGCACCACTGCACTCTAGCCTGGGCACATAGCAAGACCTTGTCTTAAAAAAATAAAAATATTCAGAAAGATAAAGGAAAAATAGTTTACACTTTCAGAAAGATAAAAAAATAACAGAAAAACATAAGACAAATATTTCAAAGAAGGACGTTCTAGGCAAAAAAAAAAAAAAAAAAAGTTTTTAAATGAAGAGTTGCTTGCTTTGTTTTATAAAAATACTTTTATAATAACCTACACTGTTCATTAGACACCTGGACCATGCCCCTTAACTTTGCATTTCTTTGTGTATATATATTTTCTCTCCCACTGGATTCCTTCTTTCCTTCTTTCCTCTTTCCATCTCTCCCTTCCTCTCTCTTCTTTCTTTTGTTCATTCAATCAACACAGGCTCTTGTAAGCATGCCAGAAAGATTCATATGTCTCTCTGTTTTCAGGCTCATAGAATAACTCAGGCAATGTGTAATAGGAATTATGATAGGCATGTAATGCATTAATATTGACCGTAAGGTCTATTTGCTTAGCTCTTTATAATTTTCAAAGTATTTTTCATATATGCTATTTTGTTTGAGTTTCTTGAAAGAATCTTGCATAAAAAGAAAAATATATATATTTAATACTTCATTTAAGAATGATACCTCTAAGAGTCATCACTAAACGCCCTATGTATACATAGTTACACCCTGAAATGCAGTGTTAGCCATCCTTCAAAAGTTCAAAATGTACAGCCTTCTGCAAGGAGCTTTCCGTATCTCAACTCCGCATCCTCTCCTCTCTTGCACTAGTTTGTACACACCTGGCTATCTGTCCTGGAGAGCACAGTCCCATGTCTTAGCCATCTTCGACTCTGACACACACCACACAGAAGATACTCAATGCATGTTTGTTTGGCTTAGTAAAGTGGAAGAAAAACAAAGGCCAAACAAAAGTCTGATCTGAGGATATTATGGCTCATCTCATTTCCCTGATTTCAAAAGCTCAACCAGAGAGCACAGCTCTCCCCTCCACATTCCCACTCCAGCAGTGAGCAAACATGGTGAATTTTTTTTCTCTATAGATTTTAGAAAGAGAGCCTCCTTTGGTCCTGCATTTTGTCCTCTCCCAGAAGCTATGCAAACAGTACTCTAATAAAAGTTCTGCTGCTTTTCCAGGCGGTTTTCTCGATTTTCACACTGTGTGTTTGGCAGATTGTGTTTGGGGGGTAGTGGGAAACTGATCACATGTCATTAACTTCAGAAGGACTTTGAAGTAGGGGCACAGTTGGAGTTCACGCCCAGCTCAGCCAATTCCAGTTTCACAGCCTGTGACCTTGAGCAACTTAAAGTGACATCCACTGGCAGTGCCTGGAGCTTCTGCCTCTGTGACAGGTAGAACACTGCCTCCTAGAGCTGAGGTGGGGCTCAGAGGGGCACTGCAGAGGCTGAGGCCTCACTTCGGGATAGCTCTTACTTGCGGAGGCTGCTGCTGTTGTTATGGTTCTGAAAATTTTATTTATTTTTTTTGAGACAAAGTCTCACTCTGTCACCCAAGCTGGAGTGCAATTGCAATGATCTCAGCTTACTGCAATCTCCACCTCCTGGGTTCAAGCTGTTCTTCTGCCTCAGCCTCCTGAGCAGCTGGGACTACAGGTGCATGCCACTATGCCTGGCTAATTTTTGTGTTTTTAGCAGAGACAGTTTTCACCATATTGGCCAGGCTGGTCTCAAACTCCTGACCTCGTGATTTGCCCATCTTGGTGTCCCACAGTGCTGGGATTACAGGAGTGAGCCACTGGTAGCACCCGCTGAAATTTCATTTTTGTGTTTTTGTCTTTGCCGCAGTCCATAACTTTAAGGATATCCTGCAGCAAAATGGGGGTGGAGTGAAAAAAGAGAGGAGAAGGGAAAAACAGACTGGGTATTAAGTGTGAGGCATTTTCAGGCGTTCCTAAGATTCCCTACAAGACTCAAAAATAGCCAGCTCCATAGCTCACGTCTGTAATCGCAGCACTTTGGGAGGTCAAGGTGGGCGGTTCACAAGGTCAGGAGTTTGAGACCAGCCTGGTCAACATGATGAAACCCCGTCTCTACTAAAAATACAAAAAAGTTAGCCAGGCATGGTAGCGTATGCCTGTAATCCCAGTGACTTGGGAGGCTGAGGCAGGAGAATCACTTGAATCTGGGAGGCGGAGGTTGCAGTGAGCCAAGATTGTGTCACTGCACTCCAGCCTGAGCAACAGAGCAAGACTCCATGTTGGAAGGAAAAAAAAAAAAAGACTCAAAAGTAACTGAGATAACTGATAGAGAGTGATACATTTTAACAGCATGAAAGAAACTTATTAAGGGTAAGATAATTCAAAGGCCAGGTTCACTGGCTCTTGCCTATAATTCCAGCACTTTTGGAGGCCAAGGTGGGAAGATTGCTTGAGCCCAGGAGTTCAAGACCAGCCTGGGCAAGATAGCAAGACCTTGTCTCTACAAATAATTTGTTTAAAATTAGTTGGATACGGTGACGCATGCCTGTGGTCCTAGCTACTGGAGAGGCTGAGGTGGCAGAGTCACCTGGGCCTGAGTGGTCAAGACTGCGGTGAGCTATGATTACGCCACTGCACTCTGGCCTGAGCCACAGAGCAAGACCCCATCTCAAAACAAACAAACAAAATGTAATTCCAAGCAGAACCTTAGATCTGTTTGCTGCTGCTTCTCACTAAAGGGTATTCCTTTTCATGAAACGTAGATTTCACATTTATGAGCCTTTACAGCCCAAGGCGTTGGTGGTGAAGCATACTTTATTGGACTGCACTAGTATTTTACAAGCTGTCACCTCAAATGAGCAGCTCATGTCTGAGTCTTAGGATCTGTGGGGCCGTGGCTTCAAAATCAGAACCACACCTGACCGTTTTCAAGCAGCAGGGCCACTGGGATCAGCCCAGAGAGAGAAAGATGGAAAAAATCAAGGGGTGGGGCAGTGCTCTCAGCTGCAGCAAGGAGGCCGCCAGACTGAAACCACTCCTTCTACAACCTCCTGGTCTGGAAAGACTGGTTAGCTGAGAGTCAAGACACACTCTCCAAGTCTCACACCCAAACCCTCCTTTGCTCCACCCTAAGAAGTCAGCATTGAGGCATCAGGGGCATCAGCAGTTTTTTCCTTTCCAAGACATTTCCATTACCTGAGCAATGAAATTATGCCCATATTTAGAGAAAAAAATTACTGCTGAAAGCTGTATTGTCCCATTAAATAGATCTGACCAACAATTAGTTGGCTTAATGCAGAATTAAATTGGGTTTCTTTTTTCCTAAGCAGATAGAAACTCTGCAAGAGTATTAATGAAAGAATATAGAATGGTTATGAAATATTTCACAGGAATGCAACAGATTAAACAGAAGTAATAACTCAGAAAAAGGTTTACAAGTAGAAAAGGTGAATTCTCACAGGGCAGGTTAAATCTTTTCTTGGGTCACTGTGGTATCCTGGATTCAAATCTAACTCAACCACTTACAAGCTGTGTGACCTTAGGCAAGCCATTTAAACACTTTAACCTCAGCTTCCCATCTGTAAACTGGAAGTTCGTTATGAGGCTTGAGATAACAAACATACAATACCAGGCACATCACAGGTGTTTACCAGGTAATGGTAACTATTGTTAACCACAGACCTGATATTTTTATGAAACAGACAACTTACACTAAATAACCATGTCAATGTTACCTGCCACATATTAAGCTAAACTAGATATTGCTTTGCAATCGTTTCCCAGAAAAGTATTTATACTATCCATGCTATGAGTCACTCAAACTCTGGACCTGTTTTCTCAGACTCTCCCTTGCTTCTCACATCCAATTCTTAGCTGAAGCTGTCACTCCACCTTGGCAATACCTACTTTCCCATCCACCGCCCTCACCCTTGTTCAGACTTTCATTCCCTCCCTCCTTCAGTGGTGCAATGCTTCCTTAAGCCAACGCCTAAACAGTCCAGAAGCTCAGTTATGATCCTCTCACTTCCCTGCTCCTTCAATGGAGGGGACTTTCAATGGCTTCAATAAAAATCTGCACCAGCTTCCCTCTGCCTATCCAAATCCATCTCCAGGGCATTCAAGGTCTCCAACGCCTTGGTGAGAAAGGTCGCTTCCTCCTTTCATCTCACTGCCTCCATTCTCAGAGGCAATGCTCAAAAAGGAGATCCCACTCCACAGGCGTCTCAGACTTTTCTCATGCTCTTCTCTCCCCCTGGAAGGTGCTCTGCGCAGCCATCTTTACACAGCTGAAACACTCCAAAGTCTAGTTCAACACCACTTCCTTTATAAAGTCTTCCCAGTGCCCCTACGACAGATGTTCTCTCACCTCCTTGTGAAGTCTTTGAAGCCCCGTATACCCCTCCTGTGCGTTCCCCTTTTGTATGCTAGTATTCGTGTACTTACATTCCTTGGAAAGACTTACACTCCTTTCAAAGCTATAGATTTCCACCTTGATCTCCCCTGACACTTAACATAGAATGCAGCAGATGCTGGGTAAATACTTGCTGAATGAAAGAATTAATGGAATTTGACACGCTTTTTGTGGTGTAATTGCAGCCCTGTCCATTCTAAAAGTCAGGCTGTGAAGGCACAGGGAAAACCAAGGTGAGGAGCCTTGGGTCCTCAAGCCAACCCATCCGTGTAAGTGGATTCCCGGATCTTGGGCACGTCCTCAGCTTCCTATCTCTAAAGTGTGCAAGTGGTGTTTCTGCTTAGGCTAAGTGATCCTTAGAGGTCCCCTGCTCTAAAATTCCAGGCAAATGGACCAGTTTATCTCATGGTAAGAAACAAGTTTCTCTTAACACCTAATTTAAGACTAACTTTAAAATGTGCATGAAATAATGATATGTATCTCAGTTCTGAAATCATGAGATCTGAAGGAAAATATGCATTAATATTATAACCACATATTTCTGAAGCTTAATGACTGTTTTCTGCTTTTAATCCTCCTACAAATCCACACTTCGATGGGTGAAAGATCTAACTGCGGCACTTTGTTACTTAGTAACAAATTTCACTACAGATTTGTAATTTGTTTTAATAACAGGAAAAAAAAATAACAGGAATAAGACTAAAATAATTCTGCTGTAATTGAAAACAGTATTAATATAACATCCTATCCAAGAAAAATCCAAAATTTACATTTCAAAAAAATGTATGTGTCTATTATTACATTATCAAGGTTGTAACATTTACCAAAGGTTAACAAGTAGTTGCAGATTCCACACAAAGAACAGGTGGGTGGTAGGGGGAAAAGAGGGGATTACAATACAAATGAGATCTAATTACTGTCCTAAAAATGGGTAAGTGCCTTTTGTGGAAAGGACAGAGAGTGGGATGTTTTAAAATCATTCTAAAAGGAAAACTAAGAGTTGGGCTCTTTACACATTCAAATTACTTTAGGGAAGGGCTAAATCCAAAACACTCAGCTAAATCCAAAACACTCAGCTAAATCTATTAATAATTCAGCCATAAAGTAGCAGTTTTTGAAATAAATGAATTTAAAGTCAACCAATAGTTTCTATACTAGTGTTCCTGCTAAAAAAAAAAAAAAAAAAAAAAACAAAGAGAAAGAAAGAAAAAAGAAAAGAAAACCACAAAAAAACCTTTATTTAGAAAACCTTTGGGTCAGAAAAATATTTTTGAAATTCTTAATCATCATTCACTTAGCAGAGGGCAGTGGCTCCCTTGGGCACAGAGGGCACCCTGCTTCTACAAAGTGATGCCACGGCCAAATATATCCCTCTGCACAAAATCAGAATGCCACCAGAAAAACTGGTCCATGCCCTGTCTTCAGTCAGTCGCCATTATTTGAAGATGCAGAAGTCAGCATTTGTGGGCTATTTGATAGTCAGCAGAGCACCACTGCAGGCTGGACAGGTTTTGGACAAAACTCCATCGCCAGGGTCCCCAGAACGAATGACCACCTACTTACTCAAGCCCTGAATCTGATGCCCCACTGCCAGGCACAGCAACATTAATGAGTAAAAAAACCATTCTTCCTCAAAGTTAGGTAATTTTTCACTTGGGTCTCTTTCCCCTTCCCAGAGAGATGTGAGACTTGGTAGGTTTATGAATATAGGCTTTAAGTTGGAAAAACAGGACACAAGAAATGACACTATACAATGAAAAAACATGGAGCCTGTCCAAAATTAAATGTCTCAGTGGGGAATCCTAATAAAACATGTATCTTGATGCTGTTCATTAACCAATTAATTTATTAATGTTTTACTTCTCTAATAAGAAACCAAGGGAGTGAAATATTCGATTAATAAAACTGATTATGATCTATTTAAAAGAAATCCAGGCTAGCAAAAGCATAGTAATAAATAATAATCAAAATAAATGCTTGGTTCATAAAAATGCCAAAAGAGCTACTGAAGAATTCTTACACAATCTGACTTGGATTTAAACTGTGTGTAACCCACACATTGAAAGGTTGCGAATCTCAAATCCTAGAGGACTGGGAAAGAAAACTTAAATTTCAGATTTAAATGGCTGGCAACATTTTAAAACAAACGTAATGAAAATCCAAGTATTCACTCCTCCTATTGCTTGGCACAGTTTCCCTGGAAATCCCCAAACACATTCTGTTCAAGAAAGAACTCCAAGATTGAGACAATGCTTTGCTAACTCAAAAAAGGGAAAACAGATTATCAAGATGCTCCAGAAATAAATAAATAAATCTAAGAAGCAGAAAACAGGTTGCAACTCGAATAGTCCCTGCCTTCAAAACTGCTTGCTAAACAAAACTCCCCTGGAGCGCATTCAGGTTGCTCCTCCCAGGCCTAGGGCCACGACGCCTGGTAAATAACGTCCCGGTGCTCACGGCCTCTTTCCCAAAAGCCCAACTTGGGAAGAACTAGCAGGGGGCTGGGAGATGGGGCGGGCTGCAAAACGCGCAAGGCTTACTGGGCATCCAGAGTACAGCTCCCGAGACCTGCTCAAAGCAGGGACAGGATCTTTCCCCACCCACCCAAATGATGCCCTCGGTCTGTTTCCGCAGGGATCCGGAGAAGCTGACCGGCCCTATCACCGGGAGATCTTCCCAGAGTACCTAGGCCAGGGCGGGCCCCCAGCGTCATCCTCCCCAGTGCCCCTCGGCCCACACATTCTGAATTAAAGCAGACACGCTGCCGGCGCTCGACGACCCAAGGCACACTGGGGTCGTTCATCTGGTGTTTTTAAAAAGGAGAAAACAAAAGGCTCAGAGGCAGGGCCACAGGTGCGCTCGCCGGTGGGGGTTGCGGAGCGGACGAGCGAGGGGACAGGCGCGTCCCGGCCGAACTTCGAGCCCCGGGCCCGGCAGCCACCCCGGCGGGGAAGTTTCATTTGGGGGACAGGGGAAGCCGAAGCGGGGCCTCCGCGGGACAGGACCCCGCGCCTCTGGGACGCGCAACCTTCACACAAACGCCCTCGGGTGGCCGAGTGGTCCAGGCGCCGCCGCAGCCGTGGTCTAGGGGGTGGGCGGGTAGAGACGGTGGAGCCCGGAGCACCACTTGGCCACCAGACAGGGCCGGGGCCCCGCTCCTTTACTCTTTTACTTTGATTACGGTTGGAGAGGTTGGGTTTTGTGGTTGCAGCCCCACCTCTCCCGACCTCCCATCCCGCGGCTGGGACAAAGGCGACAGCAGCCGAGTCCGGCAGGCAGGGGACGGCCCGGGCGGCGCGTACACCGCGCCACTCCTCGGCCCCGCGCTGGCCCGGGCAGGGAGCGGCGAGAAGCCCCCTCTGACCACCCGCCCGGGCGCGCAGGAGGGGAGGAAGGTAGGACCGAGTCCCCGCTCGCAGGACAGGGGCCGCCCTGTCCCCTGACGCGCCAGACACCTGGGTCCTGCTCCCAGCGAGGCCGGGAAGTGCTTTCGGGACCTGGGGCAAAAGCCTTTCCACCTTTTGGACTCGAGTCTCCCAGTCCCGCGGGCCCCGCAGCCCGCGCTCTCCGGCGGGTACCCACCAGTAGCCGTCGGGGTTCTGGTCGGTGATCACTCCGCGCCGCGAGTAGTACATTCTGCTGGTGCCCCCGCCGCCCCCGCCGCCGCTGGTCACCTCGTAGCGCAGGTCCGGGCCGGACTCGGCGCGGGTCAGGCGGCCCAGCGTGTTGATCCGCGGGTGGGAGCCTCCGTTGCAGCTCATGTCGGCGGGCACTCGGTAGAGCGGCTCAGCGCCGAGGCATAAGCGAGGCGGGCCGGCGCGGAGAAGGCCGAGGGGGCCGAGGAAAGGTGGACCGCCGGGGAACCGGGCGGGAGTGCGGGGTGCTCGCGAGGTCGCTGCTCGCCACCTGGGCCCTCCCGGCCGCTACGAGCGCGGGAACGGCGACGGGCCGGGGGCAGGAGCGGGAGGAAGAGCTGTGGCTCGGAGGGCGGAGAGGGAGCAGAGGAGCTGCGTCGGGGCTGGGTGTTGGTGTTGGTCGGCGGCAGCGCGAGTCTCCTCCCTGCTGGCAGCGGGCGCCGAAGCCACACCTGGTGGGTTTCTTCCCAGGGCGGGGTGCCGCCGCCGCGCCTTCCCCGCCCCCCGCGGGTGTCACCAACGCGCTCCGGCGCCCCTCCCCACCTGCGCCAGCCGCCCGCGGCTCCGCCCTGCGCCACCGAGGCCTGAGTAACGCCGGGCGGGGCGGGGCGGGGCGGGGTCCCCGCGACCCGAGCGCCCGGCGACCCGAGCGCCCCGGGCGCAGCCACCGCGGGGAAAACGTGCGCTCGCGGGGGAGCGCAGGGGCGGCTCGGGCGGGGAATGCGCGGCCCGGCTTTTGAGGATTTCCTCGGTCTCCGGGCGGAAATAGCTGGAATGCAAGGGCCTCTTGATTGCAGAGTTACTTGTTAAACATTGACTTTTGTTCATCTCTGGAAATGCTAACGGCCTCTCCAGGAATGGAAGCACAGTGGAGGAGGGAACGCTTAGAAGATGGAGTTTTGTTTGGGGGCTTTTTTTGTTTTGTTTTATTCCAGGAACTCAGAAGTCCGATTTCTAATGTGTAAAACCTATTTTTATAGAAAACCACCACTTCCCGGTAAATTCTTCACCGTAAATATTAATCTCTTTGGCATAAGGAGGAAAACGCTACAACCGTTTTTTCATGAGATAACATGAAGATATAAATTGCTCTTTGGCTAGAGTCACAGGAATAAAAAAAAAAGAAAGAAAATATAAATTGCAATTTATTTTATTTTTTTCCCTTCTGATGGTCTTTTTAAACGAGGAGCTTTCAACGCCAGGTCCAGTTTCCAAATTTTGTACAAGAACCTTGCAGACGCTGGTCTCTGGTGCCCTTCGCAGACCCGGTCCTCTCCGGAACTCAGAGTTGTTTCCACAAGTCAGCCGCAGAGGCCTCCTGGGACTTGAGCCTGAGGGTGGCAAAGAATCCTGGGCAGAGATCATCAGCTTGGTACCGCTGAGTAACTCGGAGCTTGAACATTCCAGCGACTTGTTCCAGAGCCGCTCGCAGTTAAGAGGCTGAGTGTTAACTACACCGTGGGCTCCAAGAACCGAACTGGGTTTGGATCCAGACCCAGTGACACCATCCATGAAAAGCTGTTTCTATAATATGGAATACTGTTAAATGACTCTTTAACAAAAGCCATTTAAAGATCTTTCTAATAAATTTTTCATATTTCCAAACAATGCCGCTAATTATCTTCCAAAATATTTATGAACTGAAAACAAAAAAATCAAACTGCGTATTTATGTTGTAGAGAGAGTGGGGGGGGTCTTTCCAAAACTTGTCATATTATTAGCACTTGTCATGACACCTTGACCCTTTAGGCACAATTCTGGACAAAATGGCTTGCTCTTTTTCTTTTTACAGCTGAACATCTTAAATTCAAAGAGTAAACACGTAATGAGATAAAAGTTTATCACTGTTAACACAACCAATAATTTGCATCATGGTCTCAATTTCCTCGTATCTTTAATAAGAGCAAAGTGGTCAAACGTTTAAATGATTATACAGATTGAGTACCACTTATTCAAAATGCTTGGGACCAGAAAAATTTTGAATTCTGGATTTTCTGAGATATTGGAATATTTGCATAGAGGTAATGAGAGATCTTTGGGGATGGAACTCAAGCCTAAACATGAAATTTATTTATGTTTTATATATACCTTACACAAACAGCCTGAAGGTAATTTTATACAATATTTTAGATAATTTTGTGCATGAAACAAAGTTTTGACTGCAAGTCATCACATGAGGTCAGGTGTGAAATTCACAACTTGTGGTCATCATGTCAGTGCTCAGAAAGTTTGAATTTGGGAGCATTTTGGATTTCAGATTTTCAGATTAGGGATGCTCAACCTGTACAAACACTGATGTATAAACAAGACAGTGTTTTTTCTCAAACAGGATTAATGGCTGGAAGTCAGCCTCTGCACAAACAGCCCATAATATCTGTTGGTGGAGGAAAGGAAGACGTGTGGAGGGAAGATGTCAGGGCATAATGTACAAAATTTAATTTAGGATGTTTTCCCTCTGTGCATCTAATTTGTTCAGCAAATAATTATAACCTAGGATGTGAAAATACTCTGCAACATGCAAAGATGAACAGGATGCAGTCATTGCCCTTAAAAATGCTATAGTAAAACACTGATTTAAGAAATTCAGGGGCTGGTGCAGTGGCTCACACCTATAATCTCCACACTTTGGGAGGCTGAGGCGGGTGGATCACCTGAGGTCAGGAGTTCGAGACCAGTCTGGCCAACATGGTGAAACCTGTTTCTACTACGAATATAAAAATTAGCTGGGCATGGTGGCAGGCGCCTGTAATCCCAGCTGCTTGGGAGGCTGAGGCACAAGTATGGCCTGAATCCTGAAGGTGGAGATTGTCGCAGAGATTGGGCCACTGCACTCCAGCCCAGGCGACAGAGCAAGACTCCATCTCAAAAAAAAATAGGGATTGGATTATTCTTGTCTAATGTGTAATAAAAAATGCCTCGCAGTTGCACAGAATTATCCTTTTTTTAAAAAAAAAAAAACAAAACCACTTATCTATAAACCACCCCACAGTGGTAAAAAAAAAAAAAAAAAAGCTCCTCTTAACCAAGGGGCCCTTGAGAGCTCACATTGGGTCATAGGAACCAGGCTCCACACAGACCCAAACACCACCCAGACACACAAAACTATTCAATCTGTAGCCAAACCAGGGAGGAGGCAAAGAGCCCACACCACCCATTATACCTCTGGCTGCACTGCCTCCTCGCTTGTCTTACTGCTTCCTGGGCTTCTCCAAGCGTCCCCAAGAACACGAACGGCTTCCAGCTACCAAACATGCCTGCTCTAGGAAGACAGTGGCTTTCATTTATCTTTCTCTAAGGGTGATAAGGGAAGATAAAATAAACAGATTGACTTGCCGGACAAATGGAACCCCCCCCGCCCCGACGTCAACACACACACACACACACACACACACACACACACACACACACAAAAATCAGTTGTCTAGGTTGGCTCATTGCACAATGAAGAGTGAGGATAACTTGCTCATAGTTATAATCTTAGTGCTACAATTTACTTGGGCAGGAGCTCGCTTTCTTCATGTGCGTAATAGAAATAACACTTACTCTGCCAACCTTCCAAATCCACAGTGAGGGTCAAATGAGATAAAATATGGGAACATTCTTGAACACTGTGAAACATATAAAGCTTAAGGTATCACCCGTTAAGCCAAAAGTTCTTTGTTGGATGTGAAATTTTAACCGTTAATGTTTCTGTCTTAATCCCAATAAATCAGTAAACCTCCCTCTTAGAGACATTTAACATGCATTCATTTAAAAAGCAGTTATTGGCTGGGTGAGGTGGCTCATGCCTGTAATCCCAGCACTTTGGGAAGCTGAGGTGGGCGGATCACCTAAGGTCAGGAGTTTGAGACCAACCTGACCAACATGGAGAAACCCCGTCTCTACTAAAAAAAAAAAAAAAAAAAAAAAAAAAAAAAAATTAGCAAGGCATGGTGGCACATGCTTCTAATCCCAGCTACTCCGGAAGCTGAGGCAGGAGAATCGCTTGAACTCAGGAGTCGGAGGTTGCGGTGAGCTAAGATCATGTCATTTCACTCCAGCCTGGGCAACAAGAGTGAAACTCCATCTCAAAAATAAATAAATAGGCCGGGCGCAGTGGCTCACGCCTGTAATCCCAGCACTTTGGGAGGCCGAGACGGGCGGATCACAAGGTCAAGAGATCGAGACCATCCTGGTCAACATGGTGAAACCCCGTCTCTACTAAAAATACAAAAAAATTAGCTGGGCATGGTGGCGCGTGCCTGTAGTCCCGGCTACTTGGGAGGCTGGGGCAGGAGAATTGCTTGAACCCGGGCGGCGGAGGTTGCAGTGAGCCAAGGTCCCGCCACTGCACTCCAGCCTGGCGCCTGGTGACGGAGTTAGACTCTGTCTCAAAATAAATAAATAAATAAATAATAAAAAGCAGTTATTGAACATCTTCGATGTTACACAACAGACTCAATGCTAGACACGTGAAGATGAAGAAAGCATGACTCTTTTTCTGCAAGATATCAAAGTCTGCAGTATTAAAACAAATAATTACAATACAATGTTAAGTATGCTATTGTAAAGGTATAGTTACAGAGTTTTGGAAGCACAGCAAAGAGGTTTAAAAGTAGCTTGTTCTCTTACAACTTGGTTTAAAAAATCAGAATCCAAAGTCTGGCAGAGTCTTTACTTGCTGACCTAAGGTCAGCTATTTTTTCCCTGCCACTCATAGATAGCTCCCCTTGTGCTGATAGAAACACATCACCGACAGGCAACTTTCTCTCTGGCTGACCTTAGAAATGACCTTGCAGTTAGGAAAGAGGAATCAGTCATATTCAGAGCAGATCTTTAAAAGGAAACAGAAGATATTGATTTCAGTGAGATTAAGAAGAAATCATTTACTTGCTCAAAATCCCATGGGAATTCTGTATAGCTTTGTGCTGGTAAATGATCTCACTTTGTTACAGGAAGATTTATAGCCCATGAGTTGAGATAACTGCTCTACCTAACAGAGGAGTATGTTTTGGGGTTTTGTGTTTGGTTATTTTTTGAGACAGAGTCTCACTGTCACCCAGGCTGGAGTGCAGTGGCACAATCTTGGCTCACTGTAACCTCTGCTTTCTGGACTCAAGTGATCCTTCTGCCTCAGCCTCCCCAGTAACTGAGACTACAGGTGTGCACCACCACAGTGGACTAAGTTTTGTATTTTTTGTACACACAGGGTTTCACTATGTTGCCCAGGCTGGTCTGGAACTCCTGGGCTTAAGCAATCCACCCACCTTAGCCTCCCAAAGTACTGGGATTACAGGCATGAGCCACGGTGTCCTGCCAAGGAGTAGTATTTTAATAAATCAAAATTACAGGCAGAGCCGGGCGTGGTGGCTCAAACCTGTAATCCCAGCACTTTGGGAGGCCAAGGCAGGTGGATCACAAGGTCAGGGGTTCGAGACCAGCCTGACCATTATGGTGAAACCCCATCGCTACTAACAATACAAAAATTAGCTGGGCCTGGTGGTGCACTCCTATAAGCCCAGCTACTCAGGAAGCTGAGGCAGGAGAATCACTTGAACCCAGGAGGTGGAGGTTGCAGTGAGCAGAGATCATGCCACTGTACTCCAGCCTGGGCAACAGAGCGACTCCATCTCAAAAAAAAAAAAGAAAAGATAAAAGCAATACAGGCACAAGCTAGGACAGGAACCATAATGTGAAGGAAAAGAAAATGCCTATTAAAATGGTAGACATTTAAAATCTTAATAATAAAATGTATATGTATATTTTACTGTTTCTTTTCTATTCCTGAATAAATTTCTCTTTCTCTGAATAAGTTAGAATCCTCCAGAAATAGTAAATCTAGGATCTGAATTATCACAAAAATAAGATTGATCTCTCCTAATTAAAGTTGTTGAAATAAATGATTTAAAGCTTTCATTGAAGAAAGCTGTTTGACAAAGCCCATTTCAGAAACAGGATAATGTTTGTAAAATATATACATTAACCCCAAACTATTTTTAGTTTACTTGGTTTAAGTGTCCTTCAGGAACCGGGGAGTTTTTCTGTTTGTAGTGGTTTTTCCTTTTTGCTGGGGGAGGGTACTTAACTTTGTGGAAATTAAATAGCTCAGAGGAACTTCTCATTTTCTGTTACTGAGGTGATGAGTTTTTATTGTTACTGTTGTTGCCATTTGGTTTCAGTTTTGCACAGGTAATGTCTTATAAACTGTGCTATCCATTGTGCTTTAAGAACATATTTTTGGGGCCAGACACAGTGGCTCATGCCTGTAATCTCAGCATTTTGGGAAATCAAGGCAGGAGGATCACTTGAGCCCAGAAGTTTGAGACCAACCTGGGCAATACAGAATTAGCCGGGCATGGTGGTATACACGTGTAGTCCCAGCTAACCAGGAGGCCTAGGGTGGGAAGATTGCTTGAGCCTAGGAGGTTGAGGCTGCAGTGAGTCAAGACTGAGCCATTGCACTCTAGCCTGGGCGACAGAGTAAAACCCTGTCTCCAAAAAGAAAAAAAATAGAGTATGTTTTTTACTGCCTTTCATTGAATAGCATGGATGTTGGGGATTCATCCATACTTTCCTGCCTGATCCTGATTCATGCAGCACCCAGATTTGCATGATAAGAGGCTAGAGGTTAAAATTTCCAGTGATGGCAAGTGCAGCTAAGGACCACGCAGGAGCCACCCACACCTATGGCCAAGTGACATCTAAAGCTAAACAATAACTCACACTTACTTTAGTGGGCAAGCCATATAGTCAATAAATATAATACGACAGCCAAATAAGTTTGCCTTTTGAATATAATTTGGAAGTAATTTTCTAAGCTTATCATGATTGTGAGGGGCTGTCAACCTATAGAACATGCTAGGATTGGAACCCTTACTCAAACTATATAAATATAAAGGCAGGATGCAGATTATTGCTAGTAAACCCAGTAATCAGCAAAACCACATGGAGATATAATGTGCTAAAGGTTACACAAAGAAAACTTTCGAATAGCTAATTTCGAAATTTCCTTTACTGGAGGCACTCAACATTTGTATTCCATAGAGAATTTCAGAAACAAAACCTTGCTTAAAACATTTTTGCACCAGTTGTTTAAAAACTTGTAAAGCCTCAGAACTCTTCCTCCAAATGAAACTCCCCAAGGCTAGCCACTCGTGGAAACAGATCATGGTGGTGCCAGACTGGTTGTAGCACACTTCCCACGCACTGCACCTGGACCACACGTGCTCTGGCCAGGAAAGCATGTCCCCAACGTAAGCACTATATAAACCAGAACCCACCCTTTCATAAACAGAAAATAGTGACTCCTGGAGAAGTTAAGAAACGTCCCTGAGTTGCTTGATATCTAAAATAGCAGAATTCCATCTGTTTCTAGTCTTATGCCCTTTCTATTATGTCAAAATTCCTGTCCTATCAGGCATGAAAGAACACATTTCTGAGCAATGATCTGGTATCAACTTGAAACCAAGAAACTACCCCATCAATTGTTATTTTCTCTTTCCTTCCTTCCTTCTTCCTTCCTTCCTTCCTTCTCTTCCTTCCTTCTTCCTTCTTTCCTTTCTCCTTCCTTCCTTCCTTTCTTTTCTTTCTTTATCTTTTGTCTTGCTCTGTTACCCAGGTTGGAGTGCAGTGGTGCAATCAGGATTCACTGTACCCTAACTGTCTAGGCTGAAGCGATTCCCCCACCTAGCCTCCTGAGTAGGTGGGACCATAGACATGTGCCACCACACCTGGCTAATTTTTTTTATTAGTGGTAGAGGCGAGGTCTCACTATGTTGCCCAGGCTGGTCTTGAACTCCTGGCCTCAAGTGATCCTCCTGTCTCAGCCTCCCAAAGTGCTGAGTTTATAAGCGTGAGGCACTGCGCCCAACCTCAATTGTTATTTTCTCCATCAGAATAATAAGCCTGCTTTGCAGAAGTCACACCAAAATGTATTATGCTTGTTATTGAATTAATGAATTTATTTATTTATTATCTATTTTTAGAGACAACGTCTCACTGTGTTGCCCAGGCTGGTCTCAAACTCCTGGGCTCAAGTGATCCTCCCACATCCAGCTACTCTTATTTTTTTTAGTTGTATTCCTAAAGCTGTGGTGATTTTCTTGGTGTCCTCAAATCACAGTGCATGTATTTGTTTTGTTTTGTTTGAATGTCGCTTCCATTGTTTAGAAAAAATAAAACTAGAGATTCATATACTAACCGACATGAAATCAGAATAGACACTAAGCCGTAAATGATCTGACTCTGGATGAATATGCCAATGAAATGTAACCTGGTTTCTGAAGTAACTACCTTTCAAAATCCTAGATATCAGAAATAACAAGTTCCATAAACCATTAGCATCTTATCATCATGGAATAGTTATCACACATACATTGTTTCCCTGCTACAGACAGAGGTGTAGGTATACAGGAGACTCAAGAATAGGGAAAATGTCCAGATTTCTGTCTTCACTGATCTTAACATTTAAAGCAGGAGACAAAATATCAAACAGCCCACTTGTCATAATATCATAATAACAACACGCAAAAAGTGAGCATCTAGCCAGGAGCGGTGGCTCAGACCTGTAATCCCAACACTGTGGTAGGCTGAGGTGGGCAAATCACTTGAGCCCAGGAGTTAGGAGCAGCCTTGGCAACATAGTGAGACTTCGTCTCTTCAAAAAACACAAAAATTAGTCGGGCATGGTGGTGCGCACCTGTGGTCCCAGCTACTCAGGAGGATCACCAGAGCCTGGAAGGCAGTGGTTGCGGTGAGCTGAGATCACCACTGCACTCCAGCCTGGGCATCAGAGCAAGACCCTGTCTCAAAGAAAAGAAAAAAGAAAAGAAAGTGAGCATCTAAATAGAGCAGGAGCTGGGGGAAAATCATCTTTAGTTTCAACTGACTCTCCTCATCTAGGGTCCCAAAAGTTTGGGGTTTTTTGCTTGTGTTTTTGTGTTGTTTTTTTTTTTAATCAGAAACTTGGTAAGATCACAGATCACAGGGAAGAAACCCCATTCAAACTCCTCATCTTATCCTATACCAGCCAAGAAAAGTGAGGCCATGAGAAAGAACCTGCATTACTTGCCAAGGCCCAAGCCTGTGAAGGGCAAAACCCAGATTGGAGCTGAGCGCTCAGCAAATCAATTAAGAGGCTTGCTTAGAAGGATAAACCCAAAGTTAGGATTTTTTTTCCTCCTGCTTATAAAAGTCTATGTATTCCCTGTAAAATACTCAGAAAAGGCAGAAGGGAATGGAGAGAAGCAAGGAAAATTTCATCTATAATTATACCAACCAGACAGAGTGATCATGCCAAACATTTTTGGAAGTTTCCTTCTAGTTTTTTCCCTTAATGAATTTTTTACCCAACTGATGTCAGGTTATATATACAAGTTTATATTCAGCTTCTTTTTTTTTTTTTTTTCTTGAGACGGAATCTCGCTCTATTGCCCTGGCTGGATGGAGTGCAGTGGCATGATCTAGGCTCATTGCAACCTCTGCCTCCCAGGTTCAAGCTATTCTTTTGCCTCAGCCTCCCAAGTAGCTGGGACTACAGGCTCCCGCCCCCACACCTGGCTAATCTTTGTATTTTTAGTAGAGACAGGGTTTCACTATGTTTGCCAGGCTGGTCTCCATCTCCTGACCTCATGATCCACCGGCCTAGGCCTCCCAAAGTGCTGGGATTACAGGCGTGAGCCACCGTGCCCAGCCTCAGCTTCTTAATGAATTATAATATCATGAGCATTTTCCAACCTCATGTAAAATGTCTTGTTAGCATTGCTTTGAAAGGAACACAGTATTTTCTGGTGGCATTTGATTTTTTTAAAAGGCTCTAACAGTGACAAAGTACAGATCCTGGGGCTTTTGTTGTTGGTTTTTTGTCTGTTTGTTTTGTTTTTTGGGATGGGGTTTTGCCATGTCCATACTGGTCTCAAACCCCTGAGCTCAGTGATACCACCTAAGTGCTAGAACCACAGGCATGTGCCACCATGCCCAGGCGGTCCTGGAGCTTTCCATGCGAGTGACCCACCCTTGTCCTAGAACTTTTCACATCAGTGGCAAATAGCATTCGCTGTGGATGGGAAACAGGATGGGCTGAGGCGGGGCAATCACTCAGTGGCAGGAGTTACAACCACCACCAAATGGCGTTTAGGAAAACAATCCAGCCCTGTAGGGATGCAGGCATTTCCTTGTAGAGCCTTCCCAGCAATCCTTCCTTCGCCCTCAATGAGGGGCGCGCTGCAAAAGTCAGAAACAGGAGAGTTTCCCCCTGACACCTTGACAAATTCACCAGCCATTCGTACTTAGGAAACTCTAAGAGAACTGGGCTACTTCTACTTTCTTTAACCAGCTCCTCACAATTTAATAAATTAACCCTCAAATGAGAAAGCTTCCTTTCAGCAAGCACTGGATTCAAGAAAAAGTCGTGCAAATCAGGAGAACAGCCCAGGGATTGTTTCCACTCCAATAAGAAGTTAATATACACAAGAGCAGATTAAACCTTATTCAATTTGTGCAATTTTTTTTTACTAATTTGCAGAATTTTGATCTAAAACATTTAAATCATGCCGGCATGAGACAGAAACATTTCCAACATAGGAAAAAGTTATAGCACAGTTCCACAACAATTTCAACAAACCCGTGAAGCAGTTCTGTCTTGCAAGGGTGGGTGTGGAGCGGCACTCTTCACTCTCGTTAAACCTGTCCGACAGCTCCTTGAGTTTTAACTGCTTAGCAGTTTGGCTTCAGGTGGAATTGAACAAAGCATCTCGGAGTCCTTTCCCACCAAGGCACACGGAAGAAACGTCACCGTCATCTCTAAACAAGCTTTTACTTTGCTTTACTGAATAAGAAAAAAACATTCTCACGATCTAAAATTAAAATTGCTGTGTTCTTAAAACAAAAATCAAGATTTCTATTTAATGTCAGAGACAATAGAAAATACACAAAGGAGGCTTTTTAAAACCTCTAACTACAGAGGGACTTGTCTTTAGAAGAGGGACCTAGATTAATATAAAATATATCTTGATCCCAGAGTTATTAAAAATAAATGTTACAAAAATGAGTGTATTTATATAAAACACAGATGTGAAAAGAAGGCAAAATATATTGTAAAGTTTAAAAGCAATTTTTAAACCATATATGTAGTATGGTCAGGCTTTTTTTTTACACTGAAAGTTACTGTTAGAAGAGACAGATAAAGTGATCTTGAGGCATAGGGGTTTGCTGGAAGATGGATATACGGATTATTTGTTAGGGTATACCTTTCTAATCATAGATTTAAAAAATAAGATATGTGATTTTGTTGGGAAAAAGTAATTTCCTTTTCTTTACCAAAGTGAGGTATTAGGTTCTCACTAACATCTGAGTCTTTAAAATCTGTTATCACTATGAGAAAAATAATTGTAATTCAATTCATTTGTACAGCACCTTACGTTTTGGGTTTTTTTTTTTTTTTTTTTTTTGAGACGGAGTTTCGCTCTTGTTACCCAGGCTGGAGTGCAATGGCGCGATCTCGGCTCACCGCAACCTCCGCCTCCTGGGTTCAAGCAATTCTCCTGCCTCAGCCTCCTGACTAGCTGGGACTACAGGCACGTGCCATCATGCCTAGCTAATTTTTGTATTTTTAGTAGAGACGGGGTTTCACCATGTTGACCAGGATGGTCTCGAT
>PVKV010026872.1:7489-27368 GCA_004027835.1 Alouatta palliata
CTGGAGTGCAGTAGTACAATCATGGCTCATGGCAGCCTCTCAACTGCCCCAGGCTCAGGTGATCCAACCTCAGTCTCCCAAGTAGCTGGGACTACAGGCACGTCACCACACCCAGCAAATTTTTTTTTTTTTTTTTTTGAGATGAAGTCTCATTCTGTCCCCCAAACTGGAGTGCAATAGTGTGGTCTTGGCTCACTGCAACCTCTGCCTCCTGGGTTCAAGAGATTCTCCTGCCTCAGCCTCCTGAGTAACTGGGACTATAGGCATGTGCCACCACACCCAGCTAATTGTTTTTGTATTTTTAGTAGAGATGGGATTTTGCCATGTTGGCCAGGCTGGTCTCGAACTCCTGATCTCATGATCTGCCCACCTCTACCTCCCAGAGTGCTGAGATTACAGGTGTGATCCACTAAGTCCAGCCAATTTTTGTATTTTTTGTAGAGATGGTGTTTCACCATGTTGCCCAAGCAGGTCTCAAACCCTGGGCTCAATCAGTCCTCCTGCCTTAGTCTCCCAAAGTGTTGGGATTACAGGCGTGAGCCACTGCTCCCAGCTGCATGTCAGAATGTCAGAATTTCCTCTCTTTCCTTTTTTTTTTTTTTTTTTTTTTTTTTTGAGACAGGGTTTCACTCTGTTGTATATCTCACTTTAACCTCCAGGTACAGGACTCAAGTGATTCTCCCTCCTCAGTCTTCCTATGTTGCTCAGGCTGGTCTCAAACTCCTGGCCTGCAGCAATCATCCCATCCCTGCCTCCCAAAGCTCTGGGATTACAGGCATGAGCCACTGCGAAAGGCTTTATTTCTTTATAAGGCTGATAACAGTCCACTGTGTGTATCTACTACATCCTGTCTTCTGTTCATCAGTTGATGGACACTTGGGTAGTTTCCACCTTTTAGCTATTGTGAATAATGCTGCTATGAACCCGTGTACGGATATCTGTTTGAGTCCCCGCTTTCAATTTTTTGGAGTATATACCCAGACCTGGAGTTGTTGGATCATATGATAAATTCATATTTAATTCTTGAACTCATCATATTTTAAGACTAACAATAAGAAACATAAAATTTCTCTGAGTTATCCATGCTCAAACCAATAGTCAAACTGATCCAAAACGAGTAGCCTCCTTGGAGTCGAGAAGCTTAGCAGTGATCAGACATGGAATGTTGCAAAAGTAGCCACAAAGGAAACTGTTCCAGTGGCTGTGGGGAAGTTTTGCCTTGAGGTGAACAATCAGTGCCCGGTGAATTTACTAAGTAGAGAAAGTCAAAGCATTTGAAGGGCATCTCCACTCTCCAGCTTAATTAAAAAAAAAAAAAAAGAAGAAGAAGATGGGGTAAGAAAAAAGGCATAAACCAGAAAGTAAAAGCTCAGATGTATTAGAAAAGGCATCTCCAAACCAGTTTTAAGATATTGGAGGCTGGATCACTCAGGATTTAGAGCTTATGGCAGGCCTGGGCAAGTAAGGGGTTCAGGGAATCACCAGGTAGTATAGGAGCGGGGCTGGTGTCAGGTCCCCGTATGCAAGCCTGGAGCCTGAAAGTCTGAAGTCCTGCCTGCCTTGGCTGATCAGCTGATGGGCTGATCGTCTCCTACCCACCGCCTGCAGTTCGCCATTGTCCCTGATCGCCCAGCGGAGCTTCCCGGAAAGCCCTTCACCCAACCCTGCCATCTTAACTGTTCTTATGATAATGTGAATACCTCTCGCCATCTTAACTACTCTTCTGCCTCATTCCCACCCGCCATTGTAACTGAACTTGTGGTCATGTATACTCCTTGCCCCTACCCCCCACCACTGTAACTGATCTTACTCTGCAACACCCCTGTCCCCCAAAAAACTACCTCAACCTATAAAGCCAATTTCCACCTTATCCCCTTCGCCTGTCCTTTCTCGGATTCGGCCCACTTGCACCCAAGCAAGAAATAAAACAGCCTTGTGGGCCACACAAAGCCTGTTTGGAAGATCTCTTTATTAAATGTATTTAATATTCAGTACTATTGGATGAAAATAACAGTAAGAACGGAAGCAGGGGCAGGTTTGATCGCAGAAGTTTCCAGGTGCAGTTTAGGTAAGTGGCGGTCTGTGTTGTGTCTGAGTCTGAGACAGATCAAACTAATATTTCAACAGTTAGTAAAACACCATAGTTGGAGTAAGGAAGGTGACACACAGAGGATCTGCTCCACAGGGCCTAGGCTTATGCTGGACAAATGCTAATTTTTATGGTAGTTATTAATGCAATTTACCCAATTTCCAGGACTCCACTCTCCTTCCATCTAATCTATCCTACACACCCCTGCCAGACAAATCTTTTAAAATCACCACTTGGGACACAACATCTCATAGCTCAAGATTTTCAGGGCTTTGATTGATTGACTGATTGATTGAGACAGAGTCTTGCCCAGGCAGGAGTGCAGTGGCTCGATTCTGGCTTACTGCCTCCTAGGTTCAAGTGATTCACAGGCCTCAGCCTCCAGAGTAGCTGAGATTACAAGCACCAGCCACCATACCCAGCTAATTTTTGTATTTTTAGCAGGGACAGGGTTTCACCATGTTTGGCCAGGCTTGTCTTGAACTTTGGCCTCAAGCTATCCACCAGCCTTGGTATCCTAAAGTGCTAGAATTAGAGGCATGAGCAACATGCTGCTGGCCCCTTTATTTATAATCACTGCCTCAAAAACTGGGATAAGAGTAGCTCCAAAGCCACTGACCTGAGGGGCAGGTAGCTCCAAGATAAACCCAGGACAGTTCCTGTAAAATGTTTAGGGACAAGCATTTTCCATCCAAACAAACACAAGGACATTAAAGAATATGTTAACCCAAAATATCTGAGACTGGTCTCAGTAAATTTAGAAAGTTTATTTTGCCAAGGTTAAGGATGTGCCAATAATGGGAAATCCTGATATGTGCCCAAGATGATCGGGGGTTCAGTTTGCTTTTATACGTTTTAGGGAGACACGAGACATCAATCAATATGTGTAAGATGTACATTGGTTCGGTTTTTGTGAGACAGGACAACATGAAGTGGGGCTTCCAGGTTAGAAGCAGATAAGAGATAAAAGGTTGCATTCTTTTGAGTATTGGATCAGCTTTCTATTGAATAATTTAGTCTGGCTCAGTGAATCTGTATTTTTACACAAACAATAGGGAGGAGGGAGCAATCGGATATTCTTTTGTCTCAGGTGAGCCTCAGAGGGATGGCTTTGAGTTCTGTCTGTCCTTTGTCCACAAGGATTTCCTGTAGGCAAATTGTGACAGAGGTATGTACCTTCTTAACTTTGTAGCTATCTTATTTAGGAATAGAATGGGAGGCAGGTTTGCCTGACATGGTTCCCAGCTTGACTGTTCTGGCTTAGTGATTTTGGGGCCCCAAGATTTATTTTCCTTTCACAAATACTATAAGGAGCTTGCTATGGACTGCTGCATCTTTGCCCCCAGGCACACTATACTGTACTTCAAGAAGTTTGCTTCTTCAGAAATTGAGGCACCGCCTTGTTAGAGTTTGGGAGGAGGTGACAAATAAAGGTTAACATCCAAACTCCTTAAGCTGAGCAGTTAGGACAGTTTTCCACTGAGCCCTCCAAGCCATTCTCCCACCTGGTCCCTGACCTGCAAAGGTGAGACCCCTTTGTTCTTTAGCCCTTACTGCTTCAGTTTTAGCCAAGCCATGCTGCGCTTTTGAACAAGGCATCCCAGCTGTCACTTCCTCCAGCAGTTAACCCCTCTGTCCCTCCGTTTCCTCAACTGGATAACAGTAGGGTTTGTCGGGAGGATGAAATGAGTTAATATGGGTAAAGCACTTAGAACAGTGGCTGGCTGGCAGTGTGAGCTCTCTGTACTTGGTAGGTATTCTGTTGTTATCTTCCCCTACCTTCTCTTTTCTTGCCTATAAACCACTTGCTGTAGCCAAGCCAAGCCCAACGGATCCTTTGCGGCACCGGCTCAGGAAGACCCCACCCCACTCCTTATTGGCCAATTCAGATCCAGCTCATATGTAAATGATAAGATGAAAGCCTGAGGACATGCTTTTGAGTCTGTTTGATCATGGAAACTGACAGGTTATCAGTAAGGAAAACGAAGTATAGCGGCATATTGGCTAGTCTCAAAACCTTGAAAGGTGCAAACGTTAAAAAGTGAAAAGGGGCCGGGCGAGGTGGCTCACGCCTATCATCTCAGCATTTTAGGAGGCACACAGGAAGACTGCTTGGGCCCGGGAGTTCGAGATCAGCCTGGGCAACACAGCGAGACCCCCATCTCTACAAAACATGTAAAAATTGTCCGGGTGTGGTGGTGCTCGCCTGTAGTCCCAGACACTCAGGACGCTAAAGCAGAGGTTCCCTTGAGCCCAGGAAGTCCAGGCTGCAGTGAGCCGAGACTGGGCCATTGCACCCCAGCCTGAGTGAGAGCGAGATGCGGTTAAAAAAAAAAAAAATGTGAAACGTGTTTTACCTGTGCCTCCACGCCCCACAGTGCCCTCCCTTGCCCATCCAGAAGTCGCCTTGCGGTTCCACGCACGGGCGTCTACGTCCCACCTGGGGCGAGGGCCCCGGGCAGTGCGGCTTTGCGAGGAGTAGTGGCCTCGGCTCGACCCCAGTACCTGCTCTCCCTTTCGCAGTCTAGCAAGTCTTTGGCCCAAATAATCTCCGCTCGCCGAATGCGGCGTGCCCCGCCCCCTTCCCGTGGCGACCGGCGGCTAAGCAACCAGAGCGGGCTCTACTCAGTGGTTTCGAGCCCCCCACGCCCCAAGTGAGCCGCAAAAAACTTTCACCTGGGGCAGTAAGGCCTCCGCGTCTCGGGCCGGTCCCCGCACAGGGCGGAGCTGGCCCGGCCCGGAACTCGCCCCGCCCCGCCTCGCCGTAAGCTGACCGTGTGGCTGCCGGGCGGGGGCCTGGCAGGGGAGAGAAGGGGAGGAGAAAGAAGAGGAGGAAAGTGGAGCCTGGCGGGCCGGAGGGAGGAAAGGAAGGGGCGGAGGCGAAGGGCAGAGTGTGCCGGCGCACGGGGGAGCCTCGGCGCGGGGCGCGTCTAGGAGCCCGAGTCGCGGCCGCGGAGCGGAGCCAGCCCCTCCCCTGCCCGGAGCCGCCCGCCGGGACCGTCCCGAGCGGCAACACCCCAGGCGTCCCGGCCCGCCAGCAGGGTAGCCGAGGCCCCGGGACTCGGCCGTGAGCGCTGCGGGAGGGATGGTGGCGGCGGGGCGCGGGCCAGCGCGGGCGCCGTGAGCCAGAGCTGCGCGCGGGGCATGCGGCTGCGGCCCCCGGCCTTCGGCCCCCGCGCTCCGGCCCCCGCCCGCCCGCCCCCGCGGAGTGCAGCGCCCGCGCCGCGGCTGAGGCAGGCGCCCCACCATGCCGCGGGCCCCGGCGCCGCTGTACGCCTGCCTCCTGGGGCTCTGCGCGCTCCTGCCCCGGCTCGCAGGTAAGCCGCGCCGCCCGCGGTGCCCAAGGAAACTTTGTCGCGCACACAGCCGCGGGCGGGCGTCTCGGAGGGGCGGGGAGCGCAGGCGGTGCCGGCGGGCGGAGGGCGCCCTCGGGGCACTCCCTGGTGGGCCAGTCGCTGGGGGACAGCCCCGCGGGGCTCTCCCTAACTGCGTGCGCCACCCCCCGCGCGCAGCCCCGCCGGGCGGTTGGGAGTCGCCTGTCCCCTCCCGGGCTGAGGAGGAGCTTCCCTTCCTGTGTAAACAGCCCGGCCGGTCTGCTGACCTAGCCCGCCAGCGCCCGCACCCAGGGCACGGGGAGGACCGCCACCAGCCCTGACTTAGGGCCCGGGCTCTCCGTTCGCGGGCACAAAGCGACCCTTGTGGCCGGCCGGGGACGGGCGGGCTGCCGGGGGGGATGCTGCTGGTGCCCGGTCCCTGGGGAAGCAAGAGAGGCTCCAAGCCCCAGCCAAAGCCCGGGGCCATCTCCACTCCGGAGGGCTAGTCTCCTGAAACGCGGGGGCACGGGGCCCAGAGCGAATCCTGGAGTTCGCTGCGCCTAGACCAGCCGCCTTCCTTTGAAGATGCAGCCCACCCCTCGCCCCCCCTCCCCCCCGCCGCCTGCTTCCTCCTCACCCACACCCGAGGGGGGACCCGCGTCCCAAAGCACGGCCCCACCTGGGACTTTATCAGATTCCTTCTGCCGGACTTTCTCCGGCGATTTGCACACACTCCCCTAACTGGTGGATTCTGGAGCAGAGGACAGGGGCGGTGGAGATTGCCTTAGCCCGACGCTGCCGTGGGCTGGCGTCTGTGCGAGGATCCCTCGGTTACCTGCTCTAAGTTTTCGGAGTTGGCAGAGGACCAGACGTGGCAGTTCGGAGGCCCTCGAGGAAGGATGCACTTGTTTGAGATGCGGACTTTCTCCTTTCCTTTAGGAAATAAGAGTGCTCTATTCACTTTCCAGCGGGAGATACTCGATTGCTCTTGTGAGCCAAGTGGTTGCCTGGCTGCCCGAGGGGAGGACTGTGCCCCTAGGCTGTCTCATTTGCATGAAGGCGGTGGAGGTTTAGGTTTAAGAGTGGAGGAGGGATCTGAGTAAACAAAAACTTCATTCAGACACTAATTAAAACGTAATACTGTAGCGAGGTTCTTGTTTTTTGATTTAAATGGGAAAATAGTAACTCCAGAGCTTGGAGTAGATGCGTGGATTCCAAACACCTATCCGGCAGCCAGTGTCCATCATGGATATTTTCATGGGTCCCTAGGGAAAGCGAAGAGAAGGGGCAAGTATCCCGCAACACACAGGAATGTATTGTCAACACTCCCCTGCTCCACAAGGACTTCCCTTTAGTTTGAAAGTAGGCACTTTTTCTTTTTGGGGGGGAATATGTTCCTTTAATACTTTTTAGTGATAATAGAATATGTTCCTTTATTACTTTTTAGTGATAATTTCTTATTTAATTTTGGCAAAAAATGAGAAAATCTGGCAATCCTATGTTAACCTCCCCTTCTCTTTTTCTGTTTCTTTTGTTTTGTTTATAAATCTTAGTTTTCTTTGAAAATCAAAAGTTTAGAAATTGCCAAAGGAGATGGCTTCTAAGTTCTTCTCCAGTATGACATTCTGTAATTCTGATAAACAGAATTATAATAATTTCCAGTTGCATTTTTGTTTTTTGAGTCAGAGTTTCATCTTGTAGCCCAGTCTGTAGTGCATTGGTGCCGTCTTGGCTCACTGCAACCTCCACCTCTCAGGTTCAAGCGATTCTCCTGCCTTAGTCTCTGGCGTAGCAGGAATTACAGACACCACCACCATGCCTGGCTAATTTTTGTATTTTTAGTAAAGTCGAGGTTTCACCAGGTTGGCCGGGCAGGTCTTGAACTCCTGACCTCAGGTGATCTTCCTGCCTCGGCCCCCCAAAGTGCTGGGATTAAAGGCATGAGCCACCGTGCCAGGCCGCAAAAAATTTTTAAAAATACATTATTTTCTGCTTGCATCGTGCTTTCTCTTTTTCAAAGTTCACATCTTCACGGTGATGTCCATTTTCTCACCTGGGCTCAGGAAGGAAGTGACTTGCCCTTCCCCTGCACTTGGATCAGGAGTGGTGGACCAGGAACAATGTTGGTCCTACCTGACTCAGTGTAGGGAGGAGAAAAGCACTGAGCATGGTGGTTCATTTGCAACTCTTTCGGATTCCCTTTTCCCATTGCTCATCTCTCTGTTTTTCATTTTTTTATTTTTTGAGACGGAGTTTTGCTCTTGTTGCCCAAGCTGGAGTGCAATGGCGCCATCTCAGCTCACTGCAACCTCTGCCTCCCAGGTTCAAGTGATTCTCCTGCCTCAGCCTCCTGAGTAGTTGGGATTACAGGCATGCGCCACCTCACCCGGTTAATTTTGTGTTTTTAGAAGACACAACGACGTTTATCCATGTTGGTCAGGCTAGTCTCAAACTCAGGTGATCCGCCTGCCTCGGCCTCCCAAAGTGCTGGGATTACAGGTGTGAGCCACCACACCCAGCCTCCGCCCATTTGTTTGACCACCAGTTTTGGTGGTGGTGGTGGAACAAGCCATGTCACTGGCCTCCAGAACTTGCTGCTTACCTCCTAAGGCCCTGAAGCTTCTCAGGGTTAGCAGAGGCTGACTCACATCTGTGTGATTTCTCCTAATTTCTCAGTGTTGCTGAATTAGCTGAATTAGCTTCAACATTCTGTTTTTTTTTTTTTTTCTTCCCGTCCCTTCTTTTCTTCTTGAAGCACTACAGGTACTTTATTCAGGGTGTGTTTCTGTCTTGCTACTAGGAACATGATTTGAAAGAAAAAAAACTTACTCTGAGAAAAGAAAGGTGACCCTCAAGGACATGCCTGCGTGGGTGTCCCTGGACCAGTGGCTGAGTGGCTCTCTCTGTTACTCTAACCTCACTTTCATCTCAGTACAGATATCCAGCGGGAAACTGACCTTAGGTTTCAGGGACTCATTTCAAACAAGTCCCTGGCCGGCTAACAACCCCTTCCCAACCCCACTAAGGGTTATCTCCTGCTCTCTCTATTAACTTATGGCCAAGAGACTGCAGACCGAACCCTAGGACATGGTCATCCCACAAAACCAGGGCTCTCACTGAGGTGAGGCTTTTCCACGCTGCCTTTGCTAAGACAGAGAGGAGCACCGTCTTTTTTCTGCAACACCACTGGAATTATGTGTGCTATCACATTCATTTCTTTTTAAAAAGCAATCAAATGTTCTTCTAGTGAATGCCTTGCACATCCTAAGAAAGCTCTTTGTTTTATTTAGTGGACTCTTGTTGGCAGCACCCTTCCCCTCCCCCTCACCCCTACCACATTTCCTGTGGTCTGTGATGGAGTTGTTGGAATCTGGCTGTGTCTGCAGCTCTCTGTAGGTAACCACGCACTGGTTTAGAGCTGACAGGACAATGAAATGCAAACAGCACGTCATTGGTCTATAGACTGCTGTTTATCCTATGGATTTACATTTTAACTCCATCATCCTTGAGTTGGGGAGCTTTTTATAAAGGGGATTGAGGCAGAAGACGGCAGGGTCTAATTAGCTCTAATTAGTATTCCCCGCCTGCTTGTTCTCCATGCTTATTTAGCTACTGAGGCAACGGGGAATTAAAATATCTAAGTAGTTTGGCAAAAGGCCCTTTGTGCCTGTGTGCCCTGGTAACTACTTTTTCTTCTTCAGCCTGGCCATGGAAATATTCTGAGATGCTTTAACGATATCAGTAATGTGGGACAATTACATGCTACTTAATAATAGGGCCGCTTTCACATGGCAGTGTGCAACTGGGTTAATGGGATAGGGTCTCTTTTCACAGGTATTTCCAGTTCGCTGGAGCTGAGGGCCTTGGGGAGCTGACTGCCATGGTTTGTTTTCCTTCTTTCCGGTTGGAATGGGATTAATGGCCTCTATAAATGTAAAGGAACGCTTTATTTAGAGGCGCCCATTTGTTTCTGAGCTTCTTGCTTCCGTTGAATGCAGGGTTTGCTTCCCAGGCCGGTTGGTGAAAAGTTTGTTCCAAGACAGGCTTGACTCATCCCCTCAGGCTGATGCTTTGAAGGCATTGCAGGGAAGCCTTCCCTCTCTTTATGGGATTCCCTCCCCAACTCCAGCCAGACGTTTTCAGAGCTAGCTATCTCTTGTAGAGCTGGGATCTACTTCTGCAACTTGTTCCCTTTAGTTATTCTCAGCTCTCACTCAGAGTGATCCTGAGATCCAACTCAAGTCACATCATGTCTCTCTGCTTAAAACCTTCGAATGGCTTCCCAGAGTCCTGCCAGGCTCTGTGAACTCTCCCCTGACTTCCATGACTTTCCTTCCATGCTTCCCAGAAAGTTTCTTTCACCACTTTCCCTTCGCATCCTTTGCTCCAGCAGCATGGGCCTCCTACTGTCCCTCCAGCGTGCCAGCCATGCTCCCATGGCAGCCCTTCTCCCTGCCTGGAATACTCTCCTCCAAGATACCTGCAAGACTGGCTTCCTCCACCCTGCAACCCTTTTCTTAGCGTCTCCTACTCAGCCAAGTTTTCTCTGGCTGCTCCCAGCTAAAGCTGCAACCTCTTCCCTATATCCTACGTTCTTTTTATCTCCTTCCCTTCTTAGATTTTTAGCCTTAGCACGAATCACCACCTAATGTAACTACATATCTTGTTCACTGTCTATTTCCCCTAAGTAGAATTCTCCCTCAACCAGGATGTGAGCTCTGTGAATAAGGGAATCTTGTTAGGTTTATTCATCTCTGTATCCTCCACGCCTAGAACAGTGCCAGACACATATTTGTTGAATGAATAAGGGATGAACCTGAGTCTTGGTAATTGGGAGGTGAAGAGGGGATGCATCCCATCCTCAGTTCCCTGCTGCCTTCTACAGCTAGCTTTGAAGTCAGGGACTATGAGTGTAGCATCTTAGGAAAAAGAGATCCTGGGAAAAAGATTCTGTTGGAATGTGTCAGGATTTTTTCTTTTTTCTTTTTTGACGGAGTCTCAGTCTGTCGCCCAGGTTGGAGTGCGTTGGTGCAATTTCTGCTCACCACAACCTCCTCCTCCCAGGTTCAAGGGATTTTCCTGCCTCAGCCTCCCAAGTAGCTGGGATTACAGGCATGCACCACTGCACCTGGCTAATTTTTGTATTTCTAGTAGAGATGGAGTTTTGCTATGTTGGCCAGGCTGGTCTTGAATTCCTGACCTCAGGTGATCTGCCTGCCTCAGCCTCCCAAAGTGCTGGGATTACAGGCATGAGCCACCATGGCTGGTCTTGTGTCAGGATTTTTTGAGCTGGTGTGGAGGCCATTTGGTCCACTCCCTGAATTGTTTGCATGAGGAAGCTGAAGTTTACTTGAGGAAGTGACTTGCCCTAGGTCATATAACCAACAAGGACAGAACAGTTCCTTGGATCTTTTATGCCCAGGATATCCTGTTCTCTTTCCCTGCACCCCTGGGTAGAGTAGAACTATCTCCTCCTCCTTTTGCTCTCATGGCCCATTCCATTAGAGAGACTGGGAGCTGCAGCTGGTCTGTCTCACCTGCTACCTGGTGGATTTGCTCTGGTCTCATTTACCTGTGTCCCTGACACAGCCACAATGCTTAGTGCTCAGTTTATCCCTCCTCTCCTCCAAGGATTTTAATGGCCTTAGAAAAACTTTATTTAAAATATTTTGGCTAGGTGCGGTGGCTCACACCTGTCATTGTAGCACTTTGGGAGGCCGATGCAGGTGGATTTCCTGAGGTCAGGAGTTCGAGACCACCCTGGCCAACGTGGCAAAACCCAGTCTCTACTAAAAATATAAAAATTAGCTGGGCATGGTGGCATGTGCCTGTAATCCCAACTACTCAGGAAGCTGAGGCAGGAGGATCACTTGAACCTCGGAGGCCGAGGTTGCAGTGAGCTGAGATCACGCTACTGTACTCCAACCTGGGCAACAGATAGAGACTCTGTTTCAAACATAAATAAATAAATAAATAAATCTCTTTACATATGTACTTCTTTTTCTTTTCTTTTTTTCTTATTTATTTATTTTTGAGATGGAGTCCCGTTCTGTTGCCCAGGCTGGAGTACACTGATGTGATCTGGACTCACTGCAACCTCTGCCTCCTGAGTTCAATCGATTCTCATGCCTCAGTCTTCCAAGTAGCTGAGATACAGGCATGTGCCACCATGCGCTGCTAATTTTTTGTATTTTTAGTAGAGATGGGGTTTCATCATGTAGGCCAAGCTGGTCTTGAACTGCCCTCAGGTGATCTGCCTGCCTCAGCCTCCCAAAGTGCTGGGATGACGAACATGAGCCACTGTGCTTGGTGTCTCTCTTATTTACATATTTTTTTAGAAAGACAGAATCTCACTCTGTCACCCAGGCTGGAGTGCATTGTCATGATCGTGGCCCACCGCAGCTTTAACTCCTGGGTTCAGTTGATCCTCCCACCTGGTCCTTGCAAAGTGTTGGGATTACAGACGTGAGCTAGTGTGCCTGGCCCTAAAAAAAGCTTTCTAAAAATTTAGAACAGTTTTAGATTTCCTGAAAAATTGAGAAGATAATGCAAAGAGTTCCCATCCACCTCATACCCAGTTTTGCCTATTATTAACAGCTTACATTAGTGTGGTACCTTTATTACAATTAATAAACCATATTGACATATTATTATTAACTAAAGTCCATCAGTTTAGATTTCCTTAGTGTTTACCTAAGTCTTTTTTCCGTTCTGGGATCCCATCCAAGATACCACAATACACTGAGTTGTCATGTCACCTTGGATTCCTATGGCTATGACAGTTTCTCAGTCTTTTCCTTGTTTTTTCTGAAAAAAACAAGGAAAATACTGGTCACATATTTTGTAGATCATCCTCCTCTTGGGATTTGTCTTATGTTTTTTCCCGTGATTAGACAGAATTAGGTGATTTTGGAAGAAGAACCTAGAGGTAATCAATTGCCTTTTTAAAAAATTACCTTTTGATAGGTAATGTATTCCCATAATTTTTTAAAAGTATAACTCATATCAAGTGAGAAACCTCTCTTCTTTCTTGTTGTCCTTCAGTGCAGGATATTTCTGTGACCCCCTTTCCTAAACAGATTATTCTTACATAATTCCTATTATAAAGCTAATAAGCTTTCTCATGTATCCTGAGGGTTTCTATGAATATGTTACAAATATCCCTCTTCCATTTTTATTCAAAGGCAGCACAAAACACAGTATGGATCTTTTTATTTTATTTTATTTATTTATTTATTTTTTTTAAAGACGAGGTTTCACCATGTTAGTCAGGCTGATCTTGAACTCCCAACCTCAGGTGATCCACCCGCCTTGGCCTCCAAAGTGCTTGGATTACAGACGTGAGCCACCACGCCCGGCCTGCTTTTTATTTTTAACTTAGCTTCATGTCAATACAGAGAGCATGCTCATTCTTTCTTTACAGCTGTATAGTACTCCATTGTGTGAATTGGTGTTTTAAAAATAGAAGTCAGATCTGTAAGGCTGGTATTGTTGAGTGTTGCACAGATGTCTGATGTTCATAAGGGCTGTCTAGGATGAGAACTGGTTCTAGAGCATTTTTGCATTTCATGGTAACGTGTAGACATACGGCTGTTTAGTTGCAAGAGTCTATACTGGGACTCGTTTGTCCATTGTGTGACAAATGTGAGGGCCTGATTCAGGGTGTGGGGAGAAGCATTCCAGGGCATTGCCAACTTCAAGGCAGAAAGGCCATTCTAGCTTCTGTATTCACTTCTGTTATCCCACTGAATATTCTGGATCAGGAAATGCCAACTGCAGGTCTATGTCTTTTTTAGTAGTAGCTGTCTGATCTTGGACCTCTGGGGTGTACAGAAGTGGGGAGAGGCTGAATGGAAGGAGGCCAGCCAGGAGGCTATGGCAGGAATTTAGACCAGAGGGCCTGGCTTGGGCTGTTGGGGCTGGAGGTTGCAGATAGGAAGGGTTGGCTTAAGATAAACATTTCTTGCATCTTGAAGGAATGACCAACCGGACGTGGTGGCTCCCTGGATGATTGATAAACACAGGGGTGAGTCAGTAAATTTCAGAAGAACATATTTTTAGATTATAGTTTGCAGTAAACCCTGGGCTTCAGAGACATTAAGCAAAAGAGATACAGGGAGTTGCCACTGAGCTGAGAATAGTCACTATGCAGACAGCAACGAAGATGAGATGTGGCCATCGTCTGGGCTGCTAATTCCTGTTTCCATGACCTGGACCTAACACTCTGACATTTGTGAACTCCGGCTGTTTAGTTTTTTGTTCATTACTTCCTCCCTTTTCAAAATGCTCATTGGTGCTGAGTGACTCATCCAGCAAAGTCCAAACTCTGAAATATTAATAGGTGGAGAGAGGAAAGATGCCAAGGGAGTGAGTCTGGCACTACACGTATCAGCACACAGCCTGTGGTTTTGGATCTTGGAGTACCTGTCTGGTACCTGTACCTGGCACACTGCGAGTTCCTGGACATCAAGGGCTGGTGGATCATTCACCTGTGCATCTCTAGCATCCCCCAGTCTGGTGCTGAGCTTTTAGGGTGTGTTGAATGCAGAGTTTCCTGGATTTGAATCACTAAGTGAGCCAAGTGTTGTAGCTCATGCCTATAATCCTAGCACTTTGGGAGGCTCAGGCAGGAGGATCATTTGAGCCCAGGAGTTTGAGAGCAGACTGGGTAACATGACAAGACCCTGTCTCCACCAAAAATTAAAAATTAGCCAGGTGTGGTAGTGTGTACCTGCAGTCCCAGCTACTTGGGAGGCTGAGGTGGGAAGATCATGTGAGGCCAGGAGTTTGAGGCTACAGTGATCGCACTACTGCACTCCAGCCTGGGCAACAGAGCCAAACCGTGTCTTAAATAAACAAGAAATCAAAAAAAGAAACTCACTAAGTGAGTGAATTCATTTAAAATTAGAAGATTATCAGCACAGGCAGGTCCAGCTTCCCAGTAGGTTGTGTTCAGACCTTCTTGGTCCACATTTGGGCCTGGGATGGCTTTTCCTCCTGAAGTAAGGTGAGGCACGGTGGGTGGGTCCCAGCAGCACCAGAGCCTCCTGCTACAGGCCTCCCTGGGTGAGGTCAATGAGGATGAGGAGGCTGAGGGTTCAGACTGAGGGCTGCTGGAAACATTTGTTCCCACCCTCTATGGGCTCTCAAAGCTTCTCTTCCTTTCTTCCTAGTCTCTCAGGTTCTGGCTGTTTCTCCCTCCCCTTCTGTCCTAGCTACCATCCTTATCTCAATTGGTATTTCTTCCTTCTAAAGTCCCTGGGGTGACACGGTAAAGCTTCCTTCCCCCCTCCACCACCTCCTGCACCCAGCCTTCTCCTAGTCAGCAGTTTTGCCATTTGCAGTTTCTGTGAGTTTTTGCTGCTAGTGACAAAGGAGAGGCAGGGAGTTAAAATCAGCAAATTAGGGAAATGTTCCGGTTGCAAGACATTGTTTTTTTTTTTTTTTAGTCCCTATTTTGGCACTACTTCTCTTTTACTTTTGAAATGTTTCTTTTGTTTTTCCAGCTTTTTGGAGGTATGGTTGACAAATAAAAATTGTATATATTTGATATGATGTTTTACTATATGTATACATTTACAGTGATTACTACAATCCAGCTAATTCACATATTCTTCACCTCCCATAGTTCCCTTTGTGTATGTGTGGTGAGTGTTTAAGATCTACTCTCTTAGCAGTTCTCAAGTATACAATGCATTATTATTATCTGTAGTCCCCATTCTGCATCATAGATCTCCAGAACTTATTTATTCTCTCTGACTGAAACTTTAACCATCTCCCCTTTCTCCACCCCACCCCTGCCAGCGATGGCAACCACCATTTTACTCTCTGTTTCTCTGAGTTCAACTTTGTTCGACTCCACATATAGATGACATAATGCAGTATATCTTTCTGTGCCTGACTTAATAGTCCTCTCCAGGTTCATCCTGGAATGATTTTCTCCATTTTTTTAAGGCTGAATAGATTCCATTGTGTATATATATATATATATATATATATATATATATATATGGAATGTATAGAATGATTTTCTCCATTTTTTAAAGGCTGAATAGATTCCATTGTGTATATATATATATATATATATATACAATGGAATGTATAGAATGATTTTCTCCATTTTTTAAAGGCTGAATAGATTCCATTGTATGTATATACCACTTTTTAAAAATACCACATTTTCTTCATCTGTCTTTTGATTCCATATCTTAGCTGTTATGAATAGTGCTGCAAGGAACCTGGGGGTGCAGGTATGTCTTTGACACACTGATTTCATTTTCTTTGGCTATATACGAAGAAGTGGAATCGCCGAAACACACAGTAGTTCTAGTTTAGGAAATCTCCATACCGTTTTCCATAATAGCTGTACTAATTTACATTCTCACCAACAGTGTACAAAGTTTCCCAGTTCCCTTTTATCCACATTCTTGCTAGCACTGCCAATCTTTTGTCTTTTTGTTTTTTTGGAAAAAAAAAAAATCTTGCTCTGTTGCCATCTTGGCTCACTACAACCTCCACCTCCCAGGTTCAAGTGATTGTCCTGTCTCAGCCTCTGGAGTAGCTGGAATTACAGGCATGCACCACGATACCTAGCTATTTTTTTATTTTATTTTATTTTTAGTAGAGATAGGGTTTCACCATGTTAGCCAGGCTGGTCTCGAACTCCTGACCTTATGTGGTCTACCCGCCTCAGTGTCCCAAAGTGCTGGGATTACAGGTGTGAGCCACTGTGCCTGTCCTGTCTTCTTGATAATAGCTGTTCTAACAGGTATGAAGTGATAGCTTATTGTCATTTTTAACTTGCATTTCCCTGATGATTAGTGATGTGGGACATTTTTTCATATACGTGTTAGCTATTTGTATGTCTTATTTTGGAAAATGTCTATTAGGTCCGTTGCTAATTTTTCTTTTCTTTTTTTTTTTTTGAGACAGAGTCACATTCTGTAGCCCAGGCTGGAGTTCAGTGGCACTCTCTTGGCTCGCAGCCTCTGCCTCTTGGGTTCCAGTGATTCTTGTGCCTCAGCCTCTCGAGTTGCTGGGATTACAGGGGTGCACCACCATACCCAGCTAATTTTTGTATTTTTAGTAGAGACAGGGTTTCACCATGTTGCCCAGGCTGGTCTCAAACCCCTGACCTCAGGTGATCCACCCACCTCAGTCTCCTAAAGTGCTGGGATTGTAGGCGTGAGCCACCATGCCTGGCCCGTTGCTCATTTTTCTAATTGGGTTGTTTCCTTAACATTGAGTTGTTGGAATTCTTTATGTATTTGGATATTAACCCCTTATCAGATGTATGGTTTGCAAATATTCTCTTGTATATAGTAGGTTGTTTCTTCACTCTGTTCTTTGCTGTGCAGAAGCGTTTTAGTTTGATAGAATTCCATTTGCCTATTTTCATTTTTGTTGCCTGTGCTTCTAGGGTAATATTCAAAAATCATTGCCTACTGCGATGTCAGGAAGACTTTCTCGTATGTTTTCTCTTGGCAGTTTTACATTTCAGGTGTTACATTTAACATTTTAATCCATATTGAGTTGATTTTTAAAATACAGTGTGAGATACGGGGCCAGTTTCATTCTTCTGTATGTGGATATCTGGTTGTCCCAAAACCATTTATTGAAGAGACCAGCCTTTCCACATTGTGTGTTCTTGACCACTTTGTTGAAGATCAGTTCACTGTAAATGCCTGGATTTATTTCTGGGTGCTTTATTCTGTTCCATTGGTCTATATGTCTGTTTTTATGCCAGTACCATGCTGTTTTAATCATAGTTACTTTGTAGTATATTTTGAAACCAGGTAATACAATACCTCCATCTTTGTTCTTCTTGCTTATGATTGCTTTGGCTATTCAGGTTTCAAAACACCATTGGAATTTTGATAAAGAGTGAATTAAATTTTTACACTGGATAGCATGGACATTTTAACAATAATTCTTCCAAACCATGAGCACAGGATGTCTTCTTCCAAACCATGAGCACAGGATGTCTCTCCGTTTTGGGGTGATTCTTTAGTTTCTTTTCTTTTCTTTTTTTTTTTTTTTTTCTTTTGGGACTGGGTCTCCCTCTATTGCCCAGGTTGGAGTGCAGTGGTATGATAATGGCTCACTGCAACCTTGACCTCCTGGGCTCAAGTGATCCTCCTGCCTTAGCTTCTGGAGTAGCTGAAACTACAAGTGCATACTACTACAGCTAGTGAAATTTTGTCTTTCTTGGAGACAGGGACCCTGTCTTGCCTAGGCTGGTTTCAGACTCCTAGCCTCAAGCAATCCTCCCGCCTTTGCCTCCAAAATGTTGGGATTATTATAGGAGTGACAACATGCCCAGCCTTGGGTTTCTCTCATTTGACCTATTAATAGATATGTTGAATCAATGGATTTCCTCTATCTTAATTCAACATTGTATTCCTGGGATACATGGCTTCTTTTGGTACACTGTAAATTTTGATGTGAGAGTATTTGATTTAGGATTTTCTTTTTTAAAAAATGCCTGAATAAAGCCAATCTGTTCTTTTTACTTTTTTCTTTTTTGTACTATTTTTGTCATTTTGGATGGACTAAATGTAAAGTGGCCTTGTTCTCTCTCAGCGAAAGAGGATTTTCTGAGTTATGGGGGAAATGAAAATCCAAGTGGGCCCAGCAGAAGAAACAGAAGTTCCTGACACAAGTGTGCATGCTTGGTGAATGCTTTAAAAACTTAATGTGCAGCCTCATCAAATGAGCCTTAACCTGCAATTAGCATTGGGACCTGCACCCCTTCAACTCAGAGAGGTCTGCTGTTAAAGAAGGAAGTAATTCCCCCCACTTATTCAAAGGCCTGATCCATGAAATTTAAAGCCAGGAACTAATTGGTGCATCTTTATCTTGCTTTAAAGGTCTCAACATATGTGCTAGTGGAAGTGCCACCTCATGTGAAGAGTGTCTGCTAATCCATCCAAAATGTGCCTGGTGCTCCAAAGAGGTATGTGGGTGGGGGAGGGGAGGACGAAGGAAAGAAATGTTGCAAGGGTGAGGGTGAGGAGGGGACAACACGACAGCACGCCAATTCGCTGTGCATAAAAACCCTGTGCAGATTCTGTAAGCTGCCTCTTCCCCGTCAAGCCAGAGCGATGACAAATCCAAGTTTATGAAACCTTAAGTTAAACTGGTTTTCTTGATAGTGTGGAATGTTAGTCCTATTTTGGGGAAACAAGACTTTCCTTCCCTTTTGTTTGGAAACCAATTAGGATTCTTCTATAGTTTTCTGATCTTTGGTATAAGAACTCCAACAGACCTGAGCTCGGGAACTGAGTTTGTTGGATAATGATTCAAAACCTATCCAGATGGGTGGCATGTTGGTGGAGGCCAGTCATCTTAGTGGGCTTACTTGAGAATAGATATTAGAAATTAGCCTTTATGGAATGATTTTATTTAAAAATAATAGCTTCCATTTCTTTAAGCCTTTTAGGAAGAGATATAGGTTTGGGACAATGTTAGGTTATTGGTATCATAAAGCAATGTGGGCTGGGTATGGTGGCTCACACCAGCACTGTGGGAGGCCAAGGCAGGAGGATTGCTTGAAGTCCGAGCTCAGGAGTTTGAGACCAACATGGGCAACATAGCGAGACCCTATCTGTACTAAATAAATCAGGAAAGAAAGAAAGAGAGAGGGAGGGAGGGAGGAAAGAAGGAGGGAAAGGGGAGGAAATGTAACATGGTGAGCTAATCAGAAAATGATCGATTTCTAAATTTCCTGTCTTGAGGGAAATTTACGCGTCACAAACCCTCCCTGTGTAAATGCCCCATTAAGGTTATTTGTTAAAGAACCCAGGACTTGCTGTTTAGGACTGGCTCAGTCTGCAACTCAGTGTGTGGTCCCTGTCAGAAGGACAAAGAGATGGCTCTCAGGAGACTGGGGTTATTCTCCATCATGGCAGCCTCAGAGGTCTAGGGATTCCTTTAACTTACGACGGCTAAAAATGATCATGTGAGAACTCTGCTAGATGTCATACACTTGTACATCGTGCAGTATCTCTGATTCTCACAACAGCTCTGTCAGGTGGGTGTAAGACACTTGTTTTATTGATGAAAATCTGAGGCTCGGAGTAGTGAAGTGATTCACTCAAGGTCACACAAGTGTGCCAAAGCTGGGGTTTTAATCTGACTTCTGAGCCCAAGTTTCTCCCTCCAGACTACATGGCCTCTTGCTTGCTATGTGAACTCTGTAAAACGTCAATTTTAAAACTTTGAGGCTCAGTTTACTTTGAGAGAGGAATCTTTACAACATATAAACTTTTTTTAAAAAATATATATTTTTTATTGCATTTTAGGATTGGGGTACACGTGAAGAACATGCAAGATTGTTGCATAGGTACACACATGGCATTGTGATTTGCTGCCTTCCTCCCCATCACCTATATCTGGCATTTCTCCCCATGCTCTCCCTCCCCAACTCCACACCCCCCGCTGTCCCTCCCCTTTTTCCCCCCACAGACCCCAGTGT
>PVKV010026873.1:0-27267 GCA_004027835.1 Alouatta palliata
AAGATCAGTGCAGGAGACCGACAAGAAGAGCCTGAGCTTCAGCGCACCAGGGTCTGGGCACTTGGCTGCTGGCCACTGGCCCAGGAACAGCAGGCGGGATGCATTTCTTTTCTGGTCTCACCATCTGGGGGACAGTGTAGGATATGTGTGCAAAATGACCTCCACGTGGGGAAGGACGTAGGTGGTGCCAGCTCATGCCCTGTCATCCTCCATGGACACATGTGATGAGATCCAAGTGAAATACTGGGGACCCTTGGCCCTCCTTGCCACCAAAGCCTGGAAGGACAAGCCAGGTAGGTCACTGGGCTTGGGCAAAACGCCCATGCTGTGCCACACGGCAGGCCCTGAGAGCCCTCCACTGCCCAAGAGGGCTCCTCCACAGGAACCAAAGGAATCCCTGGGACCAGCTGGCGCAGCCCAGGGCCACCAGCCATCTCATGGCCAACCAAGAACACTGGCCCAGAGGCCACGTGCTGCTGCAGGTCTGGCAGTTGCACAGCCTGTCCCTGGGTGTGAGGTTTTATGCAGATACACTCTGCAAGCATGCACCGAAGTCACAGCCTGGGGCCACATGCTTTCTCTGGTGGGTCACCATCCATACTCCACAAACCTCCCACACAGAGAGCCAGCCACACGTGGCCAATAAGGAGCCACGTGGTGCCCTCTCCTTTGCCTGGGCCCAAGACCCCGTATCCTGGATGTGGTCCCAAAGCTCAGAAGAAGCTTGAGAGACAAAGTCCTGGGACAGGTCCCTCAACAGCAGGCCTTCCCACCTCAGGAGGCCCCCCTTCCACACACTTGATGTTGGAAAAAGGGTGACCTGCAGCGGGATGTGGGCTCCCCCTTGGCCTGATGCCAAGTCCCAGGGCTAACCTGAAGCACCACCAAGTGCCAGCCAGAGCTCTGCCTTGACCCAACCCCCAGGAAACAACGCTGGCCCCTGACCAGGCTCCAGGAGATCCACTGGGATGACCCTTTCTCAACAGGGATGGTCACATTCAGGGCCATGGTGGGCACTACCCTTGAATCTCTATGACCCAACCCAAGAGGCCCATTTGTGCACCACACACCAGGCACCCAGAGCTTCCGTGTCAGCCCTGTGGTGCCCTGGAGTCCCTCTGTCCCCCTCTTGTGGCCTAAGCAGTCCTTAAGGCCTGACCTGAGAACTGAGTCTCAGATAGGAGCTGTGCTGCGTGGGTGCTGAAGATACCCTTTCTTGCCTGGACCACCATCAACCCTGCAGGGCCTCAGGGAAGGTGTCTCCCTTGGGTCCAATTTTCAAAAAAGCTGCCCTCCTGGTGGGAATTCAGGTCGGCTGCCTAAGAAAATTCTCGTGGCTGAAAGTCTGACACTCGGCAACCCCACCTGGCTGGCTAACAGCCCACGACCCCAGCAGGATCCACTCACCTATGCTGGTCAATGCCAGTTGGCTCACTTGGGCGGAGGAGCTCACTGAAAAACACAAGGAGAGAACCGGAGCTCAGGAAGAAGCCACCAATGTTTCCCAGCCCAGGGAACTAGAGCACCGACTCCTAACCCGCACAGGGAGCCTGGACTGCCTCAGGGAGGAGCGCAGAGACAGGCTGGGCACCTACAGATGCCCTTCAGAGCCATTAGGTCTCCAGCACAAAATACGGGGGCCCTGCTGGGGACTTGGGGATCCCAACATTCTCACCTAGGTTGGGCCTCAGCGTAATCCTATTGAGCATGATTTTTAAGTCATCACCTCTCTTCAGCACAATATAAGGTTCTCATCATTGACCCAGCACAGGGCACCCACTCCCCAGGCATGAATCCACTGGGACCAGGATGTGCTTACCAAGCTCAGTACAGAAGACCAGGGCATCAGAAAGAGCCCAAGCTTCGTTCCTATAGGGCCTGGGCCTCTGGCTGATAACTTCTGGCCCAAGCACAGCAGGCCCAACGCAAGTCTTTCTCTGGGCTCACCATCTGGGGGGACAGGAGGAAGACCCATGTGCTGGGATCCAAGTCAAATACTGACCTGCCATGGATACGGGGCACCCTTGGCCCTCCCCACCACTGAACCCTGGAAGGAAAGGGCACGTGGCTCATTGGGCTCCAGCAGGATGCCTGGGCTGTGCCTACTGCAGGCCTCAGGATCACCTCCCCTCCACACGTGAGCTGCTCCATATGACCCCAGGGCTGCACAAAGACCACTGCGCAAGGCGCAGGGCCGCCAACCAGCTACAGCCAACAAAAATGGCTGGTCTTGATGCCAGGCACCATTGCAGACCTGGCAGTTGCATAGCCTGTCTCTGGGCATGGTGGGTGCCAATCAGGTGCCCTCTCAAAGCGAACATTGAAAATCGCAGCCTGGGGCTGCATGGCTACCTACTTTCTCTGATGTGTCCCCATCCACGCCCCATTCATTGCCCAAACACAGAGCCAGGCAATACTGGACCAATCGGAGGCCGCATGGTGTCTTCTCCATTTCTCAGACTCAAGACCCCGCCACCTGGAGTTGATGCCATGGCTCAGAAGTAGCCTGGGCAGCAAATTCCTGGGACAGGTTCCTCAACAGCAGGCCTCCCACCTAAGGAGGCCACCCATCCTCACACTGGAACTCAGGAAAGGTGTGACCCCCAAGGAGGACACAGGCTGCTGACCTGGTCCAAAGCCCACAAGTCCCCGGGCCAGCCTGCATCACCATCAGGTGCCGGCCAGAGCTCAACCGTGACCGAACCCCATTGAAACAGCAACACACCCCACCAGGCTCAATGTGGTGCCACTGGGTGGCTCACTGCTCAACAGCGTCAGGCCCATTCAGGGCCGTGGGTGGGCGTGAACCTTGAAACACTAAGGCCTGACCCTGTGGGCCTGACCGGTCAGTCACCCCCCCCCACAACAACCCCGAGGACCGAGAGCTCCTGCATGACTTCTGTGGTGCCCGAAGCCTGTGTGGCACCCTACAAGAGGCCTGGGCAGTTCTCCAGGCCTGACCCATACACAGAGTCTCATCTGGGAGCTGCCCTAAAGGGGCTGAGGAAACTCTTTGCTGCTTGAACCATCATCACCTCTGCAGGTCTTCACAGAAGATGTCCTCCATCTTGGGAAGAAAGTGGCCCTCCTGGAGAACCCAACCCTTCTTGGTGGGGATTACCCGGTTCCCTAAGGAAACCCTCCTGTCCCAAAGGCTGATCCAGAATCCCCATGCAGCCTGCCTCATGGCCCATAATGCCAGCAGATGCCACTCACCTATGCTGGTGAATGCTAGAGGGTCCACCTGAGCGGAAGAGCTCACTAAAAGACACAAAGGAGAACGGGGACTCAGGAAGGAGCTGCCAACCTGCCTCACCCCCAGGAAATGGGACTGTGACACCAAGCCCATACAGGGAGCCTGGGCTGTCTCACAGAGGAGCACAGAGACAGGGCTGGGGGCCGCCAAGATGCCCTTCAGGGTTTCGAGGTCTCCAACCGAATATACAGTGGCCCTGCCAAGGATGTCAAGATCTCAGTGTCCTCTTCCAAAATTCTCAGCAAGGCTGGGTCTCAGCGTAATCCTATTGAGCATGATTTTTAAGTCATCACCTCTCTTCAGGACAGTATAAGGTTCTCATCATTGACCCAACCAAAGCCCCCCAACCCTGCTACGCATGCATCCAGTGGGATCTAGATGGGCTCACCACAGCTCAGTGCAGGAGACCAGGGTGCAGGAAGGGCCTGAGCTTCAGTGCACCAGGGGCTGGACACATGGCTGACAGACACTGGTCCAGAGACATTGGGCCCAGTGTAAGTCTTTCTCTGAGTTCACCATCTAAAGGGACAGTAGGAGGACATGTGTCCAAATCGGTCCTCATTCCTCCATGCAGGAAAGGTGAGTAAGGAATACCCATGTGATGGGATCCATGCGGAACACTGACCAATCACAGACATGGGCAGGGAGCACCCTTGGCCCTCCCCACTACCAAACCCTGGAAGGTCAGGTCAGGCGGGTAACTGGTCTTGCACCAGAAGCCCCGGCTACGCCTCACTGCAGGTCCCGAGAGCACTTCCACTGACCTGCTGGCTGCCCTGAACCCTGGCTACACCTCACTGCAGGTCCCGAGGGCACCTCCACTGACCTGCTGGCTGCCCTGAACCCTGGCTACGCCTCACTGCAGGTCCCGAGGGCACCTCCACTGACCTGCTGGCTGCCCTGAACCCTGGCTACGCCTCACTGCAGGTCCCGAGGGCACCTCCACTGACCTGCTGGCTGCCCTGAACAAAGCTAGGACTGCCCTGGGACCACTGTGCACAGGCCACGGCCACCAACTAGCTCAAGGCCTATCAGGAGTCTGGCCCGGATGGCATGTGCCGTTGCAGACTTGCCAGCCAACAGCCTGCCCCTCCCTGGCCAAGTGTGCACCAGAAATCACAGCCTGGGGCTCGAGGGCCACATAGTTTCTCTGATGGGTCCCTATCCATGCCCTGCGCACCTCCCAAACACAGAGTCGGGCCACACTCAACCTATCCGGGACACATGGTGTGCTCCCCTTTCCTTGGGCCCAAGATGCCGCCACCCTGGAGGTGACCCCATGGCTCAGAAGTAGCTAGGTGGCAAATTGCCAGGACAGGTTGCTTGACAAGGAGGCTTCCCACATTAGGAAACCACCATTCCTGCCATTCAACCTGTGGGAAGGTTGACCTTCCCAAGTATGACCCAAGGTGTCCCCATGGCCCAAAGCCCACAGGGTCCAGGGCCAGCCTGCAGCATCACCAGATGCTGGCCAGAGCTCAGAGGCGCCACTGGAATGGCTCATTGCTCCACAGGGTCGGTCCCATTCAGGAGCATGCGTGGGGTGCGATTCTTGAAGCTCCGTGACATGACTCCCATGAGCCCAATTGCCCACCACTCTTTATGGATGAGAAGATCCCATGAGACTCCCATAGGGTCCCAGAGCCCTGTGGCCACCTCATTTGTCCTGGGCAGTCCTTGAGGCCTGACTGATGCACTGAGTCTCAGCTGGCAGCTGCCCTGCATGGGGCTGAATGAACCCTTTCCTACCCGGACCACCAACACTGCTATGGGGCTTCAGGACAGGTGTGTTCCTTGGGTCCGATTCCCAAGGAAGTAACCCTTCTGGAGAACTCATTCCCAGTGGGAATTCAGGTCAATACTTATTTTAGGAAACCCTCATGGCCCACAGGCTGACACTCAAGAGACCCCACTCTGCCACACTCATGACCCATGACCCCAGCAGGATCCACTCACCTATGCCAGTCAAGGCCTAAGGGCCCAAATGGGCAGAAGAGCTGACTGAAAGACACAAGGGCAGTAGAGGGGTTCAGGGAGGAGCTGCCAACATGCCCCACCCCAGGGACAGGAGCACCCACACCAAGCCCGCACAGGGAGCCAGGGCTGCCTCATGGAGGAGTGAGAGACAAAGTTGGGCCCCCTCGAGGTCTCTAGCCCCAAATACAGTGGGATCCCAGCGTCCTCTTCCAAAATTCTCCCCTAGGCTGGGCCTCAGCGTAATCCTATTGAGCATGATTTTTAAGTCATCACCTCTCTTCAGGACAATATAAGGTTCTCATCATTGACCCAATCCAGTGCGGCCCCCTCCCCATGCATGGATCCAGTGGGACCCGGATGGGTTCACCAGCTCCATGCAGGAGACCAGCGCAACAGGGTCTGGACACCTGGCTCTAGGCCTCTGGCTGGGGCACAGCAGGACAAATGCAAGTCTTCTTTCGGGCTCACCATCTGGGGTGACAGGAGGAGGACCTATGTGCTGGGATCCACGTGAAATACTGACCTGTCACGGACACGAGGCAGCCTTGGCGCTCCCCATCACCAAACCCTGGAAGGACAGAGCATCCGGGTCACTGGGCTCAGGCAAGATAACCTGGGCTGTGCCCTACTGCAGGCCTCAGGACGACCTCCACTGCCCACACTGGCTGCTCCACATGACCCCAGGGCTGGACAGAAACCACTGGGCAAACCCCAGGGCCACCAACCAGCTCATGGCCAACAAAGGAGGCTGGTCCTGATGGCAGGTGCCACTGCAGAACTAGCAGTTGCATAGCCTTCTCCTGGGCATGGGTGGCACCCAACCAAGCACCTTCTCCAAGCCCACATTGGAAATTGTAGCCTGATGCCCCATGGCTACATGCTTTCTCCTGCGGATCTCCATCCAGCCCTACACACCCTGGAGGTGACCCAGTGGCTCAGAAGCAGCCTGGGTGGCAAATTCCCAAGACAGATTGCTTCACCGGGGGATTTCCCACCTTAGGAAGCCACCATTCAACATCCGAGAAGGGTTGACCCCAAGCATGACCCAAGCTGTCCCCATGACCCAAAGCCCACGAGGTCTAGGGCCAGCCTGCAGTACCAACAGGCACTGGCCAGAGCTCAGCCTTGACCCACACCCAGGGAAACAGCACCACCCGCCACCAAGCCCTAAGAGGCCCCTGAGATGGCCAATTACTCAAGAGGGTCGGTCTATTTGGGGCCATGGTTGGGCAATCCTTGAATCTCCATGGCCTGACCCCATGGGTCCATTCATGCACCCTTCTCCAGGGAAAGAGAACTCTCATGTAACCCTTGTGGCACCCCAGAGCCCCTGTGGCCCCCGTCACATGGTCTGGGCAGTCCTCGAGGCCAGACCTGCACAGTGAGTCTCAGCTAGGAGCTGCCCTGCTTGGGACTGAAAGAACCCTTTCCTGCCTGGACCACTGTCGCCCCTGCAGGGCTTCAGGGAAGGCATTGTCCTGGGGCTAATTCCAAGGAAGCCAGCCTTCTGAAGAAACCATCCCTTCCCGGTGGGGACTCATGTCAGCTCCCTGAGGAAAGCCTCCTGTCCTCAAGGCTTACCATCAGCGAGACCAAGTGGCCTGACTCATAGCTCATGATGCCCAGAGAATGAACTCACCTATGTGCATGTATGACGGGGGGTCTCACCTGTGCAGAAGAGCTCACTGAAGACACAAGATCCAAGGGGAGAACGGGGCTCAGGAAGGACCCAGCAAGTTGCCCTACCCCAGGGAACCGGAGCACCAACACCAGGCCCACACACAGAGCCTGAGCTGCCTCACGGAAGAGTGTGGAGACAGAGTTGGGTACCCTAAAGATGCCCTTCAGGGTTCGAGCCCTCCAGCCCAAAATACAGTGCCCTGCCAGGGACCCTAAAATCCCAGCATCCTCTTCCAAAATTCTCATCTAGCTGGGCCTCAGCATAATCCTACTGAGCACGATATTTAAGTCATCACCTCTCTTCAAGACAATATAAGGTTCTCATCATTGACCCAACCCAGGGCACCACCCCCCACCCCCTACACACGCATCCAGTGGGACCCAGATGTGCTCACCACAGCTCAGCGCAGGACATCAGGGCACCAGGACACCAGGAAGGGCCTGAGCTTCAGCTCACCAGGGGCTGAGCACCTGGCTGAGGGACACAGGCCCGGGGCCAGTGGGCCAGATGCAAATCTTCCTCCGGGGTCACCATCTGGAGGAAGAGGGGACAAGTGTCCAAACAGGGCCTCATGCCTCCATGCAGGAAAGTGGGTAGGGATGCTGGCTCATACAGGCTCTCTCTCTCTGGAGTCATGAGATGGGATCCATGTAAAACAGTGACAGTCATGATTGTGGGGACCCCCTGACCCTCCCTGCCACTGAATCCCGGAAGGACAGGGCAGGCAGGTCATGGAATTCAAGCAAGACGCCCAGGCTGCACCCTAATGCAGGATCCTAGAGCACTTTAACTGCCCACGCCAGCTCCCCCGCACGACTCTGGGCCATGCTGGGATACTGGGCAGGGCCAGGGCCACCAACCAGCTCATTGCAAACCAAGGAGGCTGGTTTGGACACCATGTGCCACTGCAGACTTGGCAGTCACATAGGCTGCCCCTGGGCATAGAACGCACCTGTCCAGGTGTCCTCTACAGGCTCACACCAAAAATCGCATCCTGGGGCCCCAGGGCCACGTGCCTTCTCTGGTGGGTCCCCATTCATGCACCACATACCTCCCAAACAGAGCTGGGCCATGCTCAGTCAATCAGGGGCCACATGATGTCCTCTCCTTTCCCTCGGCTCAAGACCCCGCCACCTTGGAGGTAACCCCATGACTGAGAAGCAGCCTGGGAAGCAAATTGCAGGCACAGAACCCTTGACAGTGGCCTTCTACCACAGGATGCCACCCTTCTGGCCACTCCACTTTGGTGTGGGATGACCTCCAGTGGAATGCGGGCTGCACTCTTGGCCCAAAGCCCACGATTCCCAGGGCCAACCACTAGGTGACTGCCAGAGCTCAGCCTTGGCCCAACCCCACTCAGGCCACGCCACCCCCGCCATACTCAAGGAGGCACCACTGTGATGGCCCACTGCTCAACAGGGTCGGTCCCATCAGGGCCATGGGTTGAGCCCGACCTTTGAAACCTGACTCCATAAGCCCAATCACCCTCCCCGCTGCAAGCCTCAGGGACTGAGAGATCTCACATAAAACCTATAACCCCCAGAGACCCCGAGGACACCCTCATGTGTGGAGACAGAGTTGGGTACCCAACTCTGGGCAGGCCTCCAGTTCTGGGCAGGCCTCCAGTCCTGACTTGTGCACAGTCTAAGCTAGGAGCTGCACTGCATTGGGTTGAAGGAACCCTTTCCTGCCTGGACCTCTGTAACCCCTGTGGGGCTTCAGGGAAAGTGGCCTTCTTGGGATCAACTTCCAAAAAGGCTGCCCTACTAGAGAAGCCATCTGTCCCCGGTGGGGATTCAGGGTGGCTCCCTAAGGAAACCCTAGTTGCCTGAAGAGTGACACTCAGCGATTCCCCCGTGGCCTGGCTCATGGCCCATGACCCCAGCAGTATCCACTCACCTAGGCCACTCGAGGCCACAGGCCCACCTGGCAGAAGAGCTCACTGAAAGACACAGAGGAGAAAAGGGCTCAGGGAGGAACCACCAACTGCCCATCCCCCCAGGGAACCAGAGTGCCAACACCAAGCCTGCACACAGAGCCTGGGCTGTCACACTGAGGAACACAGAGACAGGGTTGGGCACTCCGTAGATGTCCTTCAGGGCCTCGAGGTCTCCAGCCCAAAACACAGTGGCGCTGCCAGGGGACCTCAGTATCCCAGCATCCTCTTCCAAAATTCTCCCCTAGGCTGGGCCTCAGCGTAATCCTATTGAGCATGATTTTTAAGTCATCACCTCTCTTCAGGAAATATAAGGTTCTCATCATTGACCCAACTCAGGGCACCCATCTCTCCACACATGCATCCATCGGGACCCGGATGTGCTCACCAAGCTCAGTGCAGGAGACCAGGGCACCAGGAAGGGCCTGAGCTTCAGCACATGAAGGGCTGGGCACATGACTGACCACCACTCACCAAGGTCCAGCAGAGCCCAATGAAAGTCTTCCTTCAGTCTCACCATCTAGAGGACAGAAGGTGGACATGTGTTGAAATGGAACCTCACAGCCCCATGCGGGGAAGGGTGTGGGGAGGTACCTGCTCATGCCTGCTGTCCCACCGTGGACCCATGTGATGTGAAACCTTGACATGTCATGGACGTAGGGGAATCCTGGCCCTCCCCACCACTGGACCCTGGAAGGACAGGGCAGGCGGGTCACTGGGCTTGGGCAAGTTGCCCTGGCTTTGCCCTACTGCAGGCACCTTGAGCACCTCAACTGCCCAGGAAAGTTGACTCGCACGACCCCAGGGATGTACTGTTGCCCTGGGTGTGGGCCAGGGCCACCTACCATCTCATGCCCAATCAAGGAGGCTGACCCGGATGTCAGGTGCCGCTGAACCGGCAGTCGCATAGCCTGCCCCTGTGTGTGGAGGGCGAGCACCCAGGCTCCGCTGTACAACACACCAGAAATTGTAGCCTGGGGCCCCAGGGCCTCGTGGATTCTCTGGTGGGTCCCCATCCCTGCCCCATACAACACCTCCCACACACAGAGCAGGCCACACTCAGCCAATCAGGGGACATGTGACGTCTTCTCCTTTCAAAGACCCCGCCCCCCTGGAGATGACCCCAAGACTCAGAAGCAGTCTGGAAGAAAATTTCTGAGACAGGTCCTTCCACAGCGGGCCTTCTCACCTCAGGAGGACACCCTACCTGCCACTCACCCACAAGGAAGAGGTGACCCCCAGTGGGACATAGGCTGCAACCTTGGCCCCAAGCCCAAAACTCCCAGTACCATCAGGCACCAGCCAGAGCTAGTCCTGAGCCAATCTCAGGGAAACAGCGCAGTCCCACACTTGGCTCAAACAGGCAACACTGGGATGGCCCATTGCTTAATATGTTTGGTCCCATTCAGGCCCACGGGTTTGGTGCAATCCTTGAAAATCAGCAGCCTGACTCCATGGGCTGAATCACACACCCCTCCCCAAGGTTGGAGAGCCCCTGACCCTTGTGGCACCCTGAATTCCTTGTGGCCACTCTCATGTGGTGTGGCTGTCCTAGAGGCCTGACCTGAGCACTGGGTCTTAGCGGGACGCTACCCTGCATGGGACTGAGAAAACCCTATACTGCCTGGACCATTCAGGGAAGGCATCCTCCTTGGGTCTGATTCCCAAGGAAGCCTCTTTCCTGGAGGACCCATCCCAGGCCAGGATTCAGGTCAGCTCCTGAGGAAACCCTTGTGGCTGAGGGGTGACCCTTGGCAAACCCACACAGCCTGGCTAATGGCCCATCACCCCAGCAGGATCCACTCACCTATGCTGGTCAATGCCAGGGGCTCTGCTGGGCAGAAGAGCTCACTGAAAGACACAGGGATGGGGGCTCAGGAAAGACCCAGCAAGGTGCCCTGTCCCCCGGTAACGAAAGCACCCACACCAAGCCCAAACAGTGAGACTGGGCTGCCTCACGGAGGAGCAGAGACAGTGTTGGTCACCCCCAAGATGCTGTTCAGAGCCTCGAGGTCTCTAGCCCAAAATACAGTAGCCTTGCAGGGGACCTAAAATCCCAGCATACTCTTCCAAAATTCTCATTAGGCTGGGCCTCAGCGTAATCCTATTGAGCATGATTTTTAAGTCATCACCTCTCTTCAGGACAATGTAAGTTTCTCATCATTGACCCAACCTAGCATGACACCCTCCTTCCCACGGATGCATCTAGCAGGACCCAGATGTGCTCACCACAGCTCAGTGCAGGACGTCAGGGCGCAAGGAAGGGCCTGAGCTTCAGTGCACCAAGGGCTGGGCACCTGACTGACAATCACTCGTCCAGGGCCATCAAGGTCCAATGAAAGTCTTCCTCCAATCTCACCATCTAGGGGACTGTAGGTCGACACGTGTCGAAATGGAACCTCATGCCTCCATGTGGGGAAGGGGGATGGAGGTTGCCAGCTCATGCCTGCTCTCCCACCTTAGACCCATGTGATGGGATCTTTGTGAAACACTGACATATCATGGACATGGGGGAACCCTGGCCCTTTCCACCACCGAATCCTGGAAGGACAGGGCAGGCGGGTCACTGGGCTTAGGCAAGACACCCTGGCTGTGCCCTACTGCAGGCACCTGGAACACCTCCACAGCCCACAACAGCAGCCTCACACGCACCAGGACTCTACTGGACCCCGGGGTGTGGGCCAGAGCCACCTACCATCTCACGGGCAACCAAGGAGGCTGGCCCGGATGCCAGGTGCTGCTGATCTGGCAGCGGCACGGCCTGCCCTTGTGTGTGGAGGACGAGCACCCAGGTCCCGCTCCACAACACACAGGAAATCGCAGCCTAGGTCCCCAGGGCCTTGTGGGTTCTCTGGTGGGTCCCCATCCATGCCCCATACAACACTTCCCACACACAGAGCAGGGCCACACTCAGCCATTCAGGGAACACATGATGTCTTCTTTCCTTGGGCCAAGACCCAGGACCCCCTGGAGATGACCCCATGGCACAGAGCCAGCCTGGATGGAAAATTTCCAGGATGGGCCGTTCCATAACAGGCCTTCCCGCCTCAGGAAGACACCCTTCCCACCACCTTCCCACCACTCGCCCACAAGGAAGAAGTGACCCCCAGTGGGATATGGGCTGCTCCCTTGGCAAAAGCCCACAAGTTCCAGAGCCAGACTGCAGCACCATCAGGCACCAGCTAGAGCTAGTCTAGAGCCAGTCTCAGGGAAACAGTGCCAGCCCCTCACTTGGCCCATTGCTTAACAGGGTTGGTGCCATTCAGGGCCATGGGTTTGGTGCGAACCTTGAAATTCCACTGCCCGACCCCATGGGCTGAACTGCACACACCTCACCAAGGTCGAAGAGAGCCGCAAGACCCCCTTGGTGCCCTGGAGCTCATGTGGCCCCCTCAGGTGTCCTGGCCATCCTAGAGGCCTGACCTGAGCACTGAGTCTTAGTGGGGCGCTGTTTGTATGGGCCTGAAGAAACCTTATACTGCCTGGACCACCGTCACCCCTGCAGGGCTTCTGGGCTTCAGGAAAGGCATCATCCTTGGGTCTCATTCCCAAGAAAGCCACTCTCTTGAACAACCCATCCCAGGTGGGGATTCAGGTCACCCCTTAAGGACCCTTGTGGCTGAAGGGTGACCCTGAGCAAACCCACACAGCGTGGCTCAGGGCCATGACCCCAGCAGGGTACACTCACCTATGCTGCTCAATGCCAGGGACTCTGCTGGGTGGAAGAGCTCACTGAAAGACACAGGGGAGAATGGGGGCTCAGGAAAGAGCCAGCAAAGTACCCCACCCCCAGGAAACACAGGCACCGAACCAAGCCCACATAGTGAGCCTGGGCTGCCTCACGGAGGAGCACAGAGACAGGATTGGGCCTCTTCTAGATGCCCTTCAGAGCCTCCAGGTCTTGAGCCCAAAATACAGTGGTCCTGCCGGGGAACTCCTAATTCCAAGCATCCTCTTCAAAATTCTCCCCTAGGCTGGGCCTCAGCGTAATCCTATTGAGCATGATTTTTAAGTCATCACCACTCTTCAGGACATATAAGTTTCTCATCATTGACCCAACTCAGGGCACACCCTCCCCCAACACACTTCCAGCAGGATCTGGATTTGCTCACCAAGCTCAATGCAGGAGACCAGGGTGCCAGGAGGGCACCAGCTTCAGCTCATTGGGGGCTGGGCACCTGGCTGATGGCCACTGGCCTGGGGCCAGCAGGCTCAAAGCAAAACTTCCTATGTGCTCACCATCTGGAGGGAGTGGAGACAGACAGGAGTTTACACAGGCTCTCATGCCTCCATGTGCGAAAGCAGGGAGGGGTGCTGGCTCACACATGCTCTCCCTTCATGGACCCATATGATGGAATCTATATGAAATAATGACGGTCATGGACCCAGGGAATCCTTGGCCCTCCTGGCCACTGAACCCTGGAAGGACAGGGTAGGTGAATCACTGGGCTTGGGCAAGACACCCCGGCTATGTGCTACCACAGGCCCCTGGAGCACGTCCACTGCCCATGCTGGCTCCACTGCACGACCCTGGACCACAGCAGAAATCCTGGGAAGGAGCTGATACCACCAACCAGCTTACGGCCAACCAAGGAGGCTGACCCTGATGCCAGGTGCTGCTGCCAACCTGGCTGTCGCACAGCCTGCAGCTGTACACCAGCCCAAGCTCCTTCTCCAAGCACATACCAGAAATCGCAGCCCGGGGCCCAGGGCCACCTGCTCTCTCTGGTAAGTCCTCATCCGCACCCCAGACACCTGCCAAACACAGAGCTGGGCCACACTCGGCCAATCAGGAGCCACATGGTGCCCTCTCCTTTTCTTTGGCTCAAGACTCCACGACCCTGGAGGTGACCTCATGGCTCAGAAGCAGCCTGTGCGACAAATTCCCGGGACAAGTCCCTCATGAGGGGGCCTTCCAATCTCAGGATGTCATCCTTCCTGCCACTGGCCTTGAAGAAGGGATGACCCCCAGCGGCAGGTGGGCTGCACCCTTAACCCAAAGCCCATGAGTCCCAGGGCCAGCCTGAGCACCACGAAGCACCAGCCCCGGCTCAGCCATGACCCAACCAGCTGAAGCCGCACTGCCACGCACCAGGCTCAAGAAGGCACCACTGGGATGGCCCACTGCTCAAGAGGTCGGTCGCATTCAGGGCCATGAGTGGCACGCAATCCTTGAACCTCCACAGCCTGACCCCATGGGCCTGATCACCCAGCCCTCTGTGAGATGAAGAGCCCCTACGTGATCCCCTTGGCACCCCGAAGCCCCTGTGGTCCCACTCACTTGTCCTGAGCGGTCCTCAAGGACAGACTTGCACACCTAGTCTCAGCTGGAGCTGCCCTGCGTAAGACTGAAGAGACCCTTTCTAGCCTGGTCCACTGTAACCCATGCAGGGCTCCAGGGAAAGTGTCCTCCTTGGGTCAGATTCCCCAGGAAGCTGCCCTCCTGAGGACCAACATAACCCTTCTGTGGAGATTCAGGTCACCTCTCTGAGGAAACCTTCCTGTCCTGAAGTCTGATACCTGGTAACCCCATGCTGCCTGGCTCATGGCCCATGACCCCAGCAGGATCCACTCACCTATGCTGGTCAATGCCAGGGGCTCTGCTGGACAGAAGAGCTCACTGAAACACACAGGGGAGAATGGGGGCTCAGGAAGGAGCCACCAAAATGCCCCACCACCGAGTAATGGGAAAGAGGACACCAAGCCCACATAGTGAGCCTGAGCTGCTCATGGAGGAGCACAGTGACAGGGCTGGGCACCCTCCAGATGCCCTTCACAGCCTCCAGGTCTCTAGCCCAAAATACGTGGTCCTACCGAGGAACTTGTAATACCCAGCATCCTTTTTCAATATTCTCACCTAGGCTGGGTCTCAGCGTAATCCTATTGAGCATGATTTTTAAGTCATCACCTCTCTTCAGGAAAGTCAAGGTTCTCATCATTGACCCAACCCAGGGCACTGTCCCTCACCCCCAGGCATGGATGCAGTGGGAATCACATGTGCTCACCACAGCTCTGTGCAGGAGACCAGGGCACCAGAAAGGGCCCGAGCTTCAGCTCACCAGGGACTGAGCACCTAGCTGAGGGACATAAGTCCAGCGCCAGCGGGACAGATGCAAGTCTTCCTCCGGGGTCACCATCTGGAGGGGCGGGGGACAGTTGTCCAAACAGGGCCTCATGCCTCCATGCAGGGAAGTGGGCAGGGGTGCTGGTTCACACATGCTCTCTCTGCATGGACTCATGAGATGGCATCCATGTAAAACAGTGACAGTGATGAACGTGGGGAAACCTTGGCCCTCCCTGTGACTGAAACTGGAAAAACAGGGCACCAGGTCACAGGACTCAAGCAAGACTCCCAGGCTGCACCCTACTGCAGGCCACAGGAGTACCTCCACTGCCCATGCCAGCTCCCCCACCCAACTCTGGGCTGCCCCGGGACTACAGGGCCACCAACCAGGTCATGGCAAACCAAGGAGGGTAGCCTGGATACCAGGTACTGCTGCAGACCTGGCAGTCACATAGCCCACCATTCCCAAGGCCAACCACCAGGTGACTGCCAGAGATCAGCCCTGACCCAACCCCACTGAGGCCATGCTGCCCCCACCATGCTCAGGGAGGCACCACTGGAGGCCCATTGCTCAACAGGATCAGTCCAATTCAGGGCCATGGGTTGAGCCTGACACTTGAATCTTCACAGTCTGACTCCATAAGCCTCATCACCCACACCCTGCCCCCTACAAGCTCAGGGATGGGGAGCTCCTGCATAGCACCTATAACCCCCAGAGGTACTGTGGACCGCTTATGTGGCCTGGGCAGTCCTCCAGAATGACCTGTGTGTCAAGTCTCAGCTAGGTGCTGCACTGCATTGGGTTGAAACAACCTTTCTTGCCTGGAGCTCCGTTACCCCTGCAGGGCTTCAGGGAAGGTGTCCTTCTTGGGATCAATTTCTAAGGAAGCTGCCCTCCTGGAGAAACCAACCACCCCTTGTGGGAATTCAGGTTAGCTCTCTAAGAAAATCCTCATGGCCTGAAGTATGATCCTCAGTGACCCGCCCACCGTTGAACGGTTCATGGGCCATGACCCCAGCAGGATCCACTCACCTATGCTGCTCAAAGACAGGAGTCCACCTGGGCAGAAGAGCTCAATGAAAGACACAGAGGAGAACAGGGCTCAGGGAGGAGCTGCCAACCTGCCCCACCCCCAGGGAACTGGAGTGCCAACACCAAGTCCACATAGGGAGCCTGGACTGTGACACGGAGGAGCGCAGAGACGGGGTTGGGCACCCCAGAGATGCCCTTCAGGGCCTCAAGGACTCCAGCCCAAAATACAGTGGCCCTGCCAGGGGACCTTGGGATCCCAACATCCTGTTCCAAAAATCTCACCTAGGCTAGGCCTCAGCGTAATCCTACTGAGCATGATTTTTAAGTCATCACCTCTCTTCAGGACAATATAAGGTTCTCATCATTGACCCAACCTAGGACACCCCCCTCCCCATGGATGCATCCAGCAGGACCCGATGTGCTCACCACAGCTCAGTGCAGGACACCAGGGCACAAGGAAGAGCTTCAGCTTCAGCGCACCAGGGCTGCGCACCTGACTGATGACCAATCGTCTACGACCACTGGGCCCAATGAAAGATTTCCTTTGGTCTCACCATCTAGGGGACAAAAGGTGGACATGTGTCAAAATGGAACCTCATGACTCTGCCAGGAAGAGGGTGCGGAGGTGCGGCTCATACCTGCTATCCTGCCGTGGACCCATGTGATGGGATCCATGTGAAATGCTGACATGTCATGGACACAGGGAAACCTTGGCCCTTCCCACCATCGAACCCTGGAAGGACAGGGCAGGTGGCTCACTGGGATTGTACAAGATGCCCTGGCTGCACCCTACTGTCGTCACCTAAGCACCTCCACTGCCCACAACAGCAGCCTCACACAACTCAATGCCTGTATGGCTCTCCTGGGTGTGGACAAGGCTGCTTGCCATCTCACGGCCAACCAAGAAGACTCAGTTCAGATGCCATGCACTGCCCATCTGGCAGTCGCACAGCCTGCTCCTGTGTGTGTGGAGGGCGAGCACCCAGGCCCCGCTCCACAACACACCAGAAATCGTAGACTGAGGCCTCAGGGCTTCGTGTGTCCTCTGTTGGGTCCCCATCCATGCTCCATTCAACACCCCCCACACAGAGTGGGTCACACTCAGCCAATCAGGGGACACACGATGTTTTCTCCTTTCCTTGGACCCAAAACCCTGCACCCCTGGAGATAACCCCATGACTCAGAGGCGGCCTGGACAGAGAATTTCTTTGACAGGTCGTTCTATAGTGGGCTTTTCCACCTCAGGAGGACACCATTCCAGCCACTTGCCCACAAGGAAGAGGTGACCCCCAGTGGGACACTGGCTGCACCCTTGGCCTGAAGCCCACAAGTCCCAGGGCCACACTGCAGCACCATCAGCCACCAGCCGGAACTAGACTAGAGCCAATCTCGGGGAAACAGCGCTGCCCCCAACTTAACTAAAGGAGGCACCACTGGGTTGGCCCACTGCTTAATAGAGTCGGTGCCATTCAGGGGCATGGGTTTGATGTGATCCTTGAAAATCTGTCGCCCGACCCCATGGGCTTAATCCCATATACCCCTCCAAGGTCAGAGAGCCCCCCTATGTGGTCTGGCCATCCTAAAGGCCTGACCTGAGCACCAAGTATTACTGGAGCACTGCCCTGTGTGGAGCTAAGGAAACCCTTTACTGCCTGGACCACTGCCACCCCTGTACGGCTTCAGGGAAGGTATCCTTGGGTCTCATTCCCAAGGAATCCTCTCTCCTGGAGAACCCATCCCAGTGGGGATTCAGGTCAGCTTCTGAGGAAACCCTTGTGGCTGAAGGGGGACCCTCAGTGAACCCACACAGCCTGGCTCATGGTGCACAACCCCAGCGGGATCCACTCACCTGTGCTGGTCAATGCCAGGGGCTCTGCTGCATGGCTCACTGAAATACACGGGAAAATGGGGGCTCAGGAAGGAGCCGTCAAAGTGCCCAACCCCTGGGTAATGGCAGCAATGACATGGAGCCCTTATAGTAAGCCTGGGCTGCCTCATGGAGGCATGCAGAGACAGGGTTGGGCCCCCTACTGATGCCCTTCAGAGCCTCCAGGTCTTGAGCCCAAAATACAGTGGTCCTGCCACGGAACTCCTAGTTCTCAGCATCCTCCTCCCAAATTCTCACCTACCCTGGGCCTCAGCGTAATCCTATTGAGCATGATTTTTAAGTCATCACCTCTCTTCAAGACAATATAAGGTTCTCATCATTGACCCAATCCAGGGTACCTCCTCCTCACACATGCATCCAGTGATATGCAGATGTGCTCACCACAGCTCAACGCAGGAGACCAGGCACCAGGAGAATCCAAGTTTCAGCTCACTGGGGGCCGGACACCTGGCTGATGGCCACTGGCCTGGGGTCAGCGGGCTCAACGCAAGTCTTCCTCTGCAAAGAGGAAGTCCCATCATATGCAGGGATGGGGGACAGGATTTTAAACAGGGTCTCATGCCTCCATGCGAGAAAACAGGGAAGGGTGCTGGCTCATACATGTTTTCCCTCAGTGGACCCATGTGATGGGATCTATAAGAAATAATGACCTTCATGGACTAGGGAAACCTTGGCCCTCCCCGCCACTGAACCCTGGAAGGGAAGGGTAGGCGGGTCACTGAGCTTGGGCAAGATGCCCAGGACGCGCCCTACTGCAGGCCCCTGAAGCACCTCCCTGCCCATGCTGGCTCCTCTGCACGACCCTGGACCACAACAGAACCCCTGGGTAAGAGCTGAGGCCACCAACCAGCTAACGGCAAAACAAGGAGCCTGGCCCTGATGCCAGGTGCTGTTACCAACCTGGTTGTCACACAGCCATCCCCTGTATGAGCAGGACACCCGCCCAGGCTCCCTCTCCAAGCACACACCAGAAATCGCAGCCTGGGGCCCAGGGCCACCCGCTTTCTCTGGTGTGTCCTCATCCACAGCCCAGACACCTGCCAAACAGAGCTGGGCCACACTGGGACAATCAGGAACCACATGGTGCCCTCTCCTTTTCTTCAGCACAAGACCTGGCCACCAGGGAGGTGAGCCCCATGGCTCAGAAGCTGCCTGGACAACAAATTGCCGGGTCAGGTCCCTCATGAAGGGGCCTTCCAATCTTGGGATGCCACCCTTCCCATCACTGACCTTGAAGAAGGTATGGCCCCCAGCGGCAGGTGGGCTGCACCCTTAGCCCAAAGCCCATGAGTCCCAGGGCCAGCCTGAGCACCACAAAGCACCAGCCCCGGCTCAGCCTTGACCCAACCAGCTGAAGCCACGCTGCCACGCACCAGGCTCAAGAAGGCACCACTGGGATGGCCCACTGCTCAACAGGTTGGTCACATTCAGGGCCATGAGTGGCACGCAATCTTTGAATCTCCACAGCCTGACCCAATGGGCCTGATCGCCCAGCCCTCTCCAGGATGGAGAGTCCCTGTGATTGTCATGGGACACCAGAGCCCCTGCTGTCCTGCTCATTTTTCCTGAGCAGTCCTCAAGGACAGACTTGCACACCGAGTCTCAGCTGGGAGCTGCCCTGGGTGAGACTGAAGAGACCCTTTCCAGTCTGCTCCACCATCACCCCTGCATAGCTTCATGGAATGTGTTCTCTGTGGGTCAGATTCTCAAGGAAGCCATCCTCCTGGAAGATCAACCCATCCCTCCACGCGGGGATTCAGGTCTACTCTCTGAGGAAACCTTCCTGTCCTGACATCTGATACTTGGTAACCCCATGCTGCCTGGCTCATGGCCCATGACCCCAGCAGGATCCACTCACCTATGTCGGTCAATGCCAGGAACTGTGCTGGACAGAAGAGCTCACTGAAAGACACAGGGGAGAATGGGGGCTCAGGAAGGAGTTGCCAATGTGCCCTGTCCCCGAGTAACAGCAGCGACAACACCAAGCCCGCACAGTGAGCCTGGGCTGCCTCACAGAGGAGCACAGAGACAGGATTGGGCCCCCTCCAGATGCCCTTCAGAGCCTCTGGGTCTCTAGCCCAAAATACAGTGGTCTTGCCTGGGAACTCGTAATTCCCAGCATCCTCTTCCACAATTCTCCCCTAGGCTGGGCCTCAGCGTAATCCTATTGAGCATGATTTTTAAGTCATCACCTCTCTTCAGGACAATATAAGGTTCTCATCATTGACCCAACTCAGGGCACCCCCCACCACACACATGCATGAGCAGGACCCGGATGTGCTCACCACAGCTCAGTGCAGGAGACCAGGTTGCCAGGAAGGGCCTGAGCTTCAGCGCACCAAGGGCTGGGCACCTGGATGATGAACACTCGCCCAGGGTCAGTGGGTCCAACGAACATTTTCCTCCAGTCTCACCATCTAGGAGATATCAGGTGGACATGTGTCCAAATGGAACCTCACGCATCCATTTGGGGAGGGGGCAGGGGGGTGCTGCTCATGCCTGCTCTCCCACCATGGACCCATGTGATGGGATCTTTGTGAAACACTGACATGTCATGGACGCAGGGGAACCCTGGCCCTCCCCACCATCGAACCCTGGAAGGACAAGGCAGGCGGGTCACTAGGCTTGGGCAAGACACCCTCGATGCTCCGTTCTGCAGGCACCTTGAGCACCTCCACTGCCCCCACCAGCTGCCTCACCTGAACCCAGGGATGTGCTGTTCCCCTGGGTGCGGGCCAGGGCCACCTACCATCTCATGGCCAACTAAGGAGGCTGGCCCAGATCCCAGGCACTGCCAATCTGGCAGTCACACAGCCTGCCCCTGTGTGTGGAGGGCGAATACCCAGGCCCTGCTCCACAACACACCAGAAATCACAGCCTGGGGCCGCAGGGCCTTGTAGGTTCTCTGGTGGGTCCCCATCCATGCCCCATTAAATACCTCCCACACACAGAGCAGGGCCACGTTCAGCCAATCAGGGGACACATGATGTCTTCTCCTTTCCTTGGGCCCAAGACCCTGCCCCCTGGAGATGACCTCATGACTCAGAGGCAGCTTGGATGGAAAATTTCTGGGACAGGTCCTCCACAGTGGGCACTCCAACCTCAGGAGGACACCCTTCCCGTCACTTGCCCACCAGGAAGAGGTGACCCCCAGTGGGACACTGGCTGTACAGCTGGCAAAAACCCACAAGTCCCAGGGCTGGACTGCAGCACCATTAGCCGCCGGCCAGAACTAGTCTAGAGGCAATCTCGGGGAAACAATGCCGCCCCTCACTTGGCTTAAAGAGGCACCACTGGGATGGCCCACAGATTAATATAGTTGGTCCTTTCAGGGCCATGGGTTTGGTGCAGTCCTAGAAAATCTGCAGCCCAACCCCATGGGCTGAATTGCACAACCCTCTCCAAGATGGGAGAGCCCCCACAACAACCTCTTGGCATCCTGGAGCCCTTGTGGCCCCCTCATGTGGTCTAGCCATCCTAGAGGCCTGACCAGAGCACTGAGTCTTAGTGGGGCACTGCCCTGTGTGGAGCTGAGGAAACCTTTCACTGCCTGGACCACTGCCACTCCCGCAGGGCTTCAGGGAAGGTATCATCCTTGGGTCTGATTCACAAGGAAGCCTCTCTCTCCTGGAGGATTCATCCCAGGTCGGGATTCATCCCAGGTCGGGATTCAGGTCAGCTCTTGAGGAAACCCTTGTGGCTGAAGGGTGACCCTCAGCAAACCCACACAGCCTTGCTCATGGCCCATGACCCCAGCAGGATCCACTCACCTATGCTGGTTAATGTCAGGGGCTCTACTGGGCGGAAGAGCTCACTGAAAGACACAGGGGAGAATGGAGGCTCATGAAAGAGCTGTCAAAGGGTCCTGCCCCAGGAAACGGGGGCACCGACACCAAGCCCACATAGTGAGCCTGGTATGCCTCATGGAGGAGCACAGACAGGGTTGGGCCCCCTTCAGATGCCCTTCAGAGCCTCCAGGTCTTGAGTCCAAAATACAGTGGTCCTGCCAGGGAACTCCTAATTCCCAGCATCCTCTTCAAAATTCTCCCCTAGGCTGGGCCTCAGCGTAATCCTATTGAGCATGATTTTTAAGTCATCACCTCTCTTCAAGACATGTAAGTTTTTCATCACTGACCCAATCCAGGGCACCCCTCCCCACACACGCTTCCAGCGGAATCTGGATGTACTCACCAAGCTCAATGCAGGAGACCAGGGTGCCAGGAGGGCACCAGCTTCAGCTCATTGGGGGCTGGGCACTTGGGTGACGGCCACTGGCCTGGGGCCAGTAGGCTCAAAGCAAAACTTCCTACGTGCTCACCATCTGGCGGGAGTGGAGACAGACAGGAGTTTACACAGGCCCTCATGCCTCCATGTGGGAAAGCAAGGAGGGGTGCTGGCTCACACATGCTCTCCCTTCATGGACCCATGTGATGGCATCTATATGAAATAATGAGTCATGGATCCAGGGAACTCTTGGCCCTCACCAACCACTGAACCCTGGAGGACAGGGTAGGCGGGTCACTGGGCATGGGCAAGATGCCCAGCCTGCGTGTTACTCAGGCCCCTGGAGCACGTCCACTGCCCATGCTGGCTCCACTGCACAATCCTGGACCACAACAGAAACCCTGGGCAGGAGCTGAGGCCACCAACCAGCTTACGGCCAACCAAGGAGGCTGGCACTGATGCCAGGCACTGCTACTAACCTGGCTGTCACACAGCCTTCCCCTGTACACCAGCCCAGGCTCCCTTTCCAAGCCACACCATAAATCACAGCCTGGGGCCCAGGGACACATCCTTTCTCTGTTGGGTCTTCATCCACACCCCAGACACCTGCAAAACACAGAGCTGGGCCACACTCAGACAACCAGGAACCACATGGCGCCCTCTCCTTTTCTTGGGCCCAAGATTCTGCCACCCTGGAGGTGACCCCATGGCTCAGAAGCTGCCTAGGCAACAAATTCCTGAGATAGGTCCCTCCTGAAGGGGCCTTCCAACCTCGGGATACCACCCTTCCTGCCACTGACCTCAAAGAAGGGATGACCCCCAGTGGCAGGTAGGCTGCAACCTTGCCCAAAGCCCATGAGTCCCAGGGCCGGCCTGCAGCACCACAAAGCACTAGCCCCGACTCAGCCTTGATCCAACCAGCTGAAGCCGCACTGCCACGCACCAGGCTCAAGAAGGCACCACTGGGATGGCCCACTGCTCAACAGGTCGGTCACATTCAGGGCCATGAGTGGCACACAGTCCTTGAATCTCTGCAGCCCAACACCATGGGCCTGATCGCCCAGCCCTCTCCAGGATGGAGAGCCCCTCTGTTCCCCGTGGGATCCCAGAGCCCCTGTTGTCCTGCTCATTTTTCCTGAGCAGTCCTAGAGGACAGACTTGCACACCGAGTCTCAGCTGGGAGCTGCCCTGGGTGAGACTGAAGAAACCCTTTCCAGCTTGGTCCACGGTCACCATGGCTTCAGGGAATGTGTCCTCATTGGGTCAGATTCTCAAGGAAGCCAACCCATCCCTCTACAGTGGGGATTCAGGTCAACTCCCTGAGGAAACCCTCCTGTCCTTAAGTCTGATACCTGGTGACCCCATGCTGCCTAGCTCATGACACACGACCCCAACAGGATCCACTCACCTATGCAGGTCAATGCCAGGGGTTTTGCTGGGCAGAAGAGCTCACTGAAAGACACAGGGGAGAATGGGGGCTCAGGAAGGAGTTGCCAATGTGCCTGTCCCCGAGTAATGGCAGCGAGTACAGCAAGCCCAGATAGTGAGTCTGGGTTGCCTCACGGAGGAGCAAAGACAGGCTTGGGCACCCTCGAGATGCCCTTCAGAGCCTTCAGGGCTCTAGCCCAAAATACAGTGGCCCTGCCAGGAAACTCTTAATTCCCAGCATCCTCTTCCTAAATTCTCCCCTAGGCTGGGCCTCAGCATAATCCTATTGAGCATGGTTTTTAAGTCATCACCTCTCTTCAGAACAATATAAGGTTCTCATCATTGACCCTATCCAGGGCACCACCCCCAATCCACACACGTGGATCCAGTGGGAATCAGATGTGCTCACACAGCTCAGCAGGAAACCTGGGTGCCAGAAAAGGCCTGAGCTTTGGCTCACCAGGGTCTGAGCACCTGGCTCAGGGACACTGCCCAAGGCCAGCAGGCCAAATGCAAATCTTCCTCCGGGGTCACCATATGGAGCGGTGTGGGACTGGTGTGCAAAGAGGGCCTCATGCCTCCATGCAGGAAAGTGAGCCGGGTGCTGACTCACACATGCTCTCTCTTCATGGACTCATGAATGGGATCCATGTAAAACAGTGATGGTCATGAATGTGGGGAACCCCTGGCCCTCCCTGCGACTGAACCCTGGAAGGACAGGGCAGGCAGATCACAGAATTTGGGCAAGACACCCAGGCTGCATCCTACTGCAGGCATCTGGAACACTTCCACTGACCACGCCAGCACCCCTGCACGACTCTGGGCCACACTGACACCAGTGGACAAGGCCAGGGCCACCAACCAGCTCACGGCAAACCAAGGAGGCTGGCCTGGATGCCGTGTGTCACTGCAGACCTGGCAGTTCTATGGCCTGCACCTGGGCATGGAATGCACCTGTCCTGGCACCCTCTACAAGCTCACACCAGAAATCGCATCCTGGGGCTCCAGGGCCACGTGCCTTCTCTGGTGGGTCCCCATTTATGTACGGCACACCTCCCAAACACAGCACTAGGCCACACTCAGCCAATCAGGGACCACATGATGTCCTTTCCTTTCTTTTGGCTTAAGACCCCACCACCTTGGAGGTGACCCCATGGGTCAGAGCCCAGGACCCCTGACAGTGAGCCTTCCACTACAAGATGCCACCCTTCCGGCCACTCCACTTTGGGAAGGCATGACCTCCAGCGGAACACAGGCTGCACCCTTGGCCCAAAATCCACGATTCCCAGAGCCAACCACCAGGTGACTGCCAGAGTGTAACCCTGACCCAATCCCACTGAGGCCATGCCGCCCCCACCATGCTCAAGGAGGCACCACTGGGATGGCCCACTGCTCAACAGGGTTAGTCCCATTCAAGGCCATGGGCAGGGCCGAATCCTTGAATCTTCACAGCCTGACTCCATAGCCCGATTACCCACACCCTGCCCCCCACAAACCTCATGGATGGAGAGCTCCTGCATAATACTCGTAAGCCCACATACCCTGTAGACCACCTCACTTGGCCTGGAAAGTCCTCCAGGCCTGACCCATGCACCAAGTCTCAGCTAGGAGCTGCAATGTTAAGGTGAAGGAACCCCTTCCTGCCAGGACCTCCGTTACTCTTGCAGGGCTTCAGAGAAGGTGTCCTTCTTGGGATCAATTTCCAACGAAGCCACCCTCCTGGAGAAACCACCTGTCCCTGGAGGGGATTCATGTTGGCTCCCTAAGGAAACCCTCGTGGCCTGTAGGGTGACCCTGAGTGACCCCCTGTGGCTTGGCTCATTGCCCATGACCCCAGCAGAATCCACTCACCTATGCTGCTCAAGGCCAGGAGCCCGCCTGGGCAGAAGAGCTCACTGAAAGACACAGGGAAGAATGGGGCTCAGGGAGGAGCCACCAACCTGCTCTGCCCCTCAGGGAAGCGGAGAGCCAACACCAAGCCTGCACATGGAGCCTGGGCTGCCACATGGAGGAGCGCAGAGACAGGCTGGGCACTCCACAGATGCCCTTCAGGGCCTCAACGACTCCAGCCCAAAATACAGTGGCCCTGCCAGGGGACCTCAGGATCCCAGTATCCTCTTTCAAAATTCTCCCCTAGGCTGGGCCTCAGTGTAATCCTATTGAGCATGATTTTTAAGTCATCACCTCTCTTCAGGAAAGTATAAGGTTCTCATCATTGACCCAACTCAGGTCACCCCCTCCCCGAGCATGTATCCAGCAGGACCCGGATGTGCTCACCACAGCTCAGTGCAGGAGACCTGAGCACCAGGAAAGGCTTGAGCTTCAGCACACGAATGGCTGGGCACCTGACTGACGACCACTCGACCAGGGCCAGTGGGCCCAACAAAAGTCTTCCTCCAGTCTCACCATCTAGGAACAATAGGTGGACATGTGTCAAAGTGGAACCTCATGCTTCCATGTGGGGAAGGGGGTTGGAGGGTGCCAGCTCATGCCTGCTCTCCCACCGTGGACCCATGTGATGGGATCCATGTGAAATGCTGACATATTACGGACACAGGGGAACCTTGGCCATTCCCACCACCGAATCCTGGAAGGACAGGACAGGCAGGTCACTGGGCTTGGGCAAGATGCCCTGGCTGTGCCCTACTGCAGGCACTTGAGCACCTCCACTGCCCATGCCAGCTGCCTCCCACTACCCCAGGACTGTATTGGCACCCTGGGTGCAGGCCAGAGCCACCTATTATCTCATGGCCAACCAAGGATGCTGGCCCGGATGCCAGGAGCTGCCAATCTGGCAGTCACACACCCTACCCCATGTGTGGAGGGCAAGCACCCAGGTCCCACTCCACAACTCACCAGAAATCACAGCCTGGGGTCCGAGGGCCTCATGGATTCTCTGGTGGGTCCCCATCCATGCCCCATTCAATACCTCCCACAAACAGAGTGGGCCACATTCAGCCAATCAGGGAACACATGATGTCTTCTCCTTTCCTTGGGCCAAGACCCCGGGCCCCTGAAGATGATCCCATGGCTCAGAGGCAGCCTGGATGGAAAATTTCCCAGATAGGTCCTTACACAGCGGGGCTTCCCGCCTGAGGAGGACACCCTTCCCTCCAATTACCCACAATAACGAGGTGACCTCCAGTGGAAAAAAGGCTGCTCCGTTGGACCAAAGCCTACTAGTCCCAGGGCTGGACTGCAGCACCATCAGCTGCCGGCCGGAGCTAGTCTAGAAGCAATCTAAGGAAAACAAGAGTCACCCTCCCACTTGGCTCAAACAGGCACCACTGGGATGGCCCATGGCTTAATAGGGTCAGTGCCATTCAGGGCCATGAGTTTGGTGCGATCCTTGAAAATCCATCGCCCAACCCCATGGGCTGAATTGTACACACCTCTACAAGGTCAGAGATCCCCGCAAGACCCCCTTGGTGCCCTGGAGCCCACGTGGCCCCCTCATGTGACCTGACCATCCTAGAGGCCTGATCTGAGCACTGAGTCTTAGCGGGGCGCAGCCCTGCCTGGGGCTGAGGAAACCCTTTACTGCCTGGACCACTGCCACCCCTGCAGGGCTTTAGGGAAGATCTCGTCCTTGGGTCTGATTCCCAAGCAAGCCGCTATCGTGAAGAACCCAACCCAAGCGGAGATTCAGGTCAGCTCCTGAAGAATCCCTTGTGGCTGAAGGGTGACCCTCGGCGAACCCATACAGCCTGGCTCATGGCCCGTGACCCCAGCAGGATCCACTCACCTATGCTGGTCAATGCCAGGGGCTCTGCTGGGCGG
>PVKV010026874.1:0-27266 GCA_004027835.1 Alouatta palliata
GGGTTCAAGCAATTCTCCTGCCTCAGCCTCCCGAGTAGCTGGGACTACAGGCACGTGCCACCATGCCCGGCTAATTTTTTTGTATTTTTAGTAGAGACGGGGTTTCACCATGTTGACCAGGATGGTCTCGATCTCTTGACCTCGTGATCCACCCGCCTCGGCCTCCCAAAGTGCTGGGATTACAGGCGTGAGCCACCGCACCCGGCCGAGAACTGTTTCTTGTAAGCATCTTCATCTTCTTCCATTAAGTAGCGCATGTAATCTGCAACATTCTGGCCCATGATGTGCTTCCGGTGTACTTCTGCATTAAATTCCTTGCTTTCAGAATCATAACCAGAGAATCGCTTGGTACTATGAGGGATAGACAAGCCTCCATCCACAGCTCCCTTCAGGGCACCAAAAACTTTATTGCCAGTGGTAGTTCTGGCAAGACCTGCATCCAAATAGCAGGTAAAGGCACCTGGCTGATCATCAATGCTTTCCACATTGTATTCATCACCAGTCACCCCCACTTGGCCTTCACAGATCTTGTCCATGCCAAACCTACTGAGAAGCCTGCGGGCCAGCAGCAGGCCAGTACAATACGCTGCAGCGTAATTTGTCAGGCCAACCTTCACGCCGTATTTTGGCAGTTCGTGTGCATATGCTGCACAGACTATCATATCCCCCTCTATACGGGCATAAGCAATCTGACAAATAATATCTCTGTTTGTTACACGAACTATCATCCTGTATCTGGGTGTGTTGTATTCATTTTTATCTTGTATCACCAAGCATTTCTGAGCATAGTAATCAGTTTTACCCTCTCATCGTCTTCTAAATTTCACCTGGTATCTCTTAAAGTAGGCCTTATTCTTAACAACTTTAACAAACCCCATCCTGCAGAGCAGAGACCCGTGTCCGCGGCTCGACAGAGACCTACAGCCCCAGCAGCGCTAGGGGTGGGAAAAGCGTCTTTTTTTTTTTTTTTTGAGATGGAGTCTCACTCTTGTTGCCCAGGCTGGAGTGCAATGGTGCGATCTCGGCTCACTCCAATCTCTGCTTCCCGGGTTCAAGCTATTCTCCTGCCTCAGCTTCCTGATAAGCTAGAATTACAGGCATGTGCCACCATGTCTGGCCAATTTTGTATTTTTATTAGAGATGGGATTTCTCCATGTTGGTCAGGCTGGTCTCAAAGTCCCGACCTCAGGTGATCTGCCCGCCTCAGCCTCCCAAAGTACTGGGATTACAGATGTGAGCCACCGCGCCCAGCCAGTCCGTCAAACTTCTTGAAAGTGTTGCCTGGATTTAGCCCCACTGTCCCCCCTTCCCCTGACTCTTCTCCCGAAGCATTCTGGCTCTGTCTCTGCTACCCCGAAATGGCTGCTCTTAAGACAAAGTCATCAGCCAGGTGCAGTGGCTCAGGCCTGTAATCCTAGCACTTTGGGAGGCTGGGGCAGGAGGATTGCTTAAGCCCAGGAGTCTGAGACCAGTCTGGGCAACATGGAAAACGTGGCATTTTGTCTCTACTAAAATACAAAAATTAGCCAGGCATGGTGGCATGTACTTGCTGCAGTCTTAGCTAATCAGAAGACTGAGATGGGCGGATTGCTTGAGCCTGGCAGGGCAAGGTTACAGTGAGCTGTGATCTCATGCCACTGCACTTTAACCTGGGTGGCAGAGCAAGACCCTGTCTCAAAAAAAGTCACCAAGAGTCTCCATGGTAAGATCCCAATGGCTGGGTGTGGTGGCTCACGTTGGGAAGTGCTGGAATCCCAGCACTTTGGGAAGCCAAGGCAGGTGGATCACCTGAAGTCGGGGGTTCGAGACCAGCCTGACCAACATGGAGACACCCTGTCTCTACTAAAAATACAAAAAATTAGCCAGGCCTGGTGGTGCATGCCTGTTATCCTAGCTACTTGGGAGGCTGAGGTAGGAGAATTGCTTGAACCCGGGAGGTGGAGGTTGTGGTGAGCTGAAATCGTTCCATTGCACTCCAGCCTGGGCAACAAGAGCCAAATTCCGTCTCAAAAAAAAAAAAAAAAAAAAAGAAGCGGGAGAGTCGCTTGAGCCTGGGAGGCAGAGGTTGCAGTGGGCCTTCTCCTTCCCTTGTCTCACTTAATGGATTGACTGTACCACATACTGCTGTTTGCAGCCTTCTTCTCAAAATGTGCTTTCCCCTTGGTTTCTGTGGTGCCGTATTCCTTGTTCCCTGTCTCTCTGGGGACTTCCTGCCAGTGGCTTTCCTGGGTCTTCCTCCTCTGCCTGTCCCTTACATGTCTGATGATCCCTCCTGGTGTGATTCTCTCCTCACTCCATGGGCTCTCTCCCTGGACAATTTATCCACTCTCCACCTTTGTCTTAATAAACACCTCAAGGCTTCTGCGTCCCAAATCTAACTCCAGCCCAGCTCACTCTCCAGACTGTAGACCCGTGGAGTCACCTGCCTCTTGGTCATCTCTTTAGCCTGCTCCTCTCTGTACCCCTATCTCAGTCAATGGTACCACTAGTCCCTCAGCTCCTGACACAAGAAAACCTGGGAGTCCTCTCCTCTGAGTTATCCAAGTTCCACCAGTTACCAAATCCTGTATATGACACGTCTTTGTTTTTTTTTTTTTTTTTGAGTCTTGCTCTGTTACCCAGGCTGGATGGAGTGCAATGGTGCAGTTCGGCTCACTGCAACCTCTGCCTCCCAGGTTCAAGCGATTTTCCTGCCACCATCTCCTGAGTAGCTGGGAATACAGGTGCCCACCACCGTGCCCTGGCTAATTTTTCTTTTTGTAGATATGGGGTTTCCCCATGTTGGCCAGACTGGTCTCGAACTTCCTAGCCTCATGTGATCCCCCTGCCTCCGTCTCCCCAAACTGCTTGGATTACAGGCTGAGCCATTGTGCTGGCCTTTTTTTTTTTTTTGAGACAGGATTTCGCTCTGTCACCCAGACAATGGCACAATCATCTTATCACAGCCTTGAACTCCTGGGCTCAAGCACTCCTCCTGCTTCAGTCTCTGGAGCAGCTAGAACTACAGGTATGTGCCACCATGACTGGCTGATTTGTAAATTTTTTTGTAGAGCCGGGGGTCTCACTATGTTGGCCAGGCTGGTCTTAACTCCTTGCCTGAAGCAATCCTCCCATTTTGGCCTCCGAAAGTGTGGGATTACAGGCATGAGCCACCACGCCCTGCCCCCACTTACTTTTTCTTTAGGTCTCAGCCTAAACCTCATCCTTCATTAAAGCCCTCTTTGATGCCTGGCCCAGCTGGATTGGTTGTCTCAGCTATGGCATTGTCTAGCACCTTCTACTTTCCCAATCAGAGCAATTACACTTAAAATGAGCTTTCTGTCCCTCTTAATATTTATAATATTATTTATTTATAAATATTATTTATAAATATATTTATTAATATTTATTTATAAACTTCTTAAGGTTGATGACTGTGTCTTGTTTTATAGCATATCCTTGGCATCTAGCAGACACTAGACACATAGTGAGTGCCAAGTGTCTGCTGAAAGAATAAAAGACATTTGGAAAGGAACAGCCCCTCTACTGCTGTTAGTAACAAATTGTATGTTGTTTCATTACTTGCTCTAAACAGGTTTTTTTTTTTTTTGAGATAGAATCTTGCTCTGTCTCCCAGGCTGGAGTGCAGTGGTGCGATCTTGGCTCACTGTAACCTCTACCTCCCGGGTTCTAGAGATTCTCTTGCCTCAGCTTCCCAAGTGGCTGGGATTACAGGCATGCACCACCATGCCAGCTAATTCTTGTACTTTTAGTAGAGACGGGGTTTTGCCATGTTGGCCAGGCTGGTCTCAAACTCCTGACCTCAGGTGATCCATCCACCTTAGCCTCCCAAAGTTCTGGGATTACAGGCGTGAGCCACCATGCCCAGCCCTGGCTAACTTTTGTATTTTTAGTAGAGATGGGGTTTCAACATGTTGGCCAGGCTGCTCTGGAACTCCTGACCTCAGGTGATCTGCCCACCTTGGCCTCCCAAAGTGCTACAGACCACAGCACCTGACCTCTAAACAGCTTATATTAGAAAAAGAAACAGGCTGATTTGGGAAAACAACTCCTCCTGGGAAAACTTGACAGACTAGAGATATGAGAGTACCTGTGAGGTGGGACTAGCTTGTGGATGCTGGCATGTGACACTATCACCAGCCCCATGGCAGGAGCCCATGAGGATGGTAGGGAACCACCAGTGCCCTTTGCCTTGGCTTGTTGTGTGGATGGGATCATATGAGATGGCTGCTTTGGAATGGTTTCCATTTGTTCCACAGCCTCCACCTGTCGGGATTGTGTTCCACAGCCTCCACCTGTCGGGGTGGTGTTAAGGCGGTCTGGGTGATAGTCTTGGCTGTGCCCATTAACTATCTGAATTACCTCAGGTATTCCTCCACTATGGATTTTGCCTTAGAAATAGCTAATAGTTTCTTTCTTTTATTTTTTTGAGATGGAGTCTCACTCTGTCACCCAGGCTGGAGTGCAGCGACGTGATTTCAGCTCACTGCAACCTCCACCTCCTGGGTTCAAGTGATTCTCCTGCCTCAGCCTCCCATGCAGTTGGGATTACAGGCACACACCACCACACCCAAATAATTTTTGTATTTTTAGTAGAGAGAAGGTTTTACCATCTTGGCCAGGCTGGTCTTGAACTCCTGACCTCAGGTGATCTGCCCACTTTCCCCTCCCAAAGTGCTGGGATTACAGGCATGAGCCACCACGCCTGGCCTAGAAATAGTTAGTAGTTTCTAAAGCAGAGACAACACACAAATTCCTATGTATTCGCTCAGCAGAGACCTATGATACACGTACTATGTGCCAAGTAGTGTCCTAGGTACTGAGGATACAGCAGTGAACCAGATAGGTAACGTCCCAACTTCCTATATGTAAATGAGGGGGGAACTAGATGACCTCTAAGGTCTCTTTCAGCTCTACAATTCCAAAACCCCTTCTTTGACCAGATGCTAATACATTTATGCACAGAAGGCTAGTGCCATCTCCATCCCAAACTCAGCTCTGGGAAAAAAGGAAAAGATGTGGTATCATTACAGCCTGTAGTCCAAGCTTTAACTCTCCCAAGTACCTGTTACTTAAGACTATCATCTCTTTAGTTAAATGAAAGGCTTTGTTTTGGTTGAACTTCAGGCAATTAGAAGGCCTGGCAAGATATTTTCGGCAAAGTTAGGTGCTTTGGCGAAAGGACAGGGAGAGGCAAAATGGCCTCTTCTAAGTGTAATATTTTTTACGTTTGCCTGAAAGGGGGCCAGCTCCTGAGCAGCTTCCTCCTCTTCCTCTGGATGATAGGAATCTCATGGCTCTGGCCTCTTCCCTTTACAGAGGTGAGGGTTCTAGCCTTAAGGTCCAGTTTCCACCATTTGAGTATCTGGTACTCTGGGAACAGCAGATTCAAAGACTCCCAGCCATGTGGGGAAGGGGAGCCACAGGCTGCAGGTAAATGGGCAGATAAAGAGAGGTCCTCGGGTCAGGAACCTGATTTAGGGTCCAGACACTGTCATTCCGGGTGTCAGTTAGGAACAGCAGTAATCAGTAACACATTTGTGTATTAGTGAAACCTCTGGACTTCAAAGCTGATGCTGGACAATTAATTGTGGAGTCAAAAAGGGAAATTTTGTTCGACTGTGTAAAACAAATACTATTGCTATCTCGTTACGATGTGACAGAACAGTTATATGAATTATGTGTCAGACTGACATCAACATTTTTTTTTTTTTTTTTAAGACAGAGTCTTGTGGGCCGGGCGCGGTGGCTCACGCCTGTAATCCCAGCACTTTGGGAGGCTGAGGCGGGCGGATCACAAGGTCAGGAGATCGAGACCATCCTGGCCAACATGGTGAACCCTCGTCTCTACTAAAAATACAAAAATTAGGGCCGGGCGCGGTGGCTCACGCCTGTAATCCCAGCACTTTGGGAGGCCGAGGCGGGTGGATCACGAGGTCAAGAGATCGAGACCATCCTGGTCAACATGGTGAAACCCCGTCTCTACTAAAAATATAAAAAAAATTAGCTGGACATGGTGGCATGTGCCTGTAGTCCCAGCTACTCGGGAGGCTGAGGTAGGAGAATTGCTTGAACCCAGGAGGCGGAGGTTGCAGTGAGCCGAGATTGCGCCATTGCACTCCAGCCTGGGTAACAAGAGCGAAACTCTGTCTCAAAAAAAAAAAATACAAAAATTAGCTGGGCATGGTGGCGCACGCCTGTAATCTCAGCTACTTAGGAGGCTGAGGCAGGAGAATTGCTTGAACCCAGGAGGCGGAGGTTGCAGTGAGCCGAGATCGCGCCACTGTACTCCAGTCTGGCGCCTGGCGACGGAGCTAGACTCTGTCTCAAAAAAAAAAACAGAGTCTTGCTGTGTCACCCAGGCTGGAGTGCAGTGGTGCGATCTTGGCTCACTGCAACCTCCATCTCCCGGGTTCAAGTGATTCTCCTGCCACAGCCTCCTGAGTAGCTGGGATTACAGGTGTCCACCCCCATGCCCAGATAACTTGTGTATTTTTAGTAGAGACAGGGTTTCTCCATGTTGGCCAGGCTGGTCTTGAACTCCTGACCTTAAGTGATCCTCCCACCCTGGCCTCCCAAAGTGCTGGGATTACAGGTGTGAGCCACCACACCCAGCCCCTTGCTTATTAGCTATAATCTTGGTATTTTACCTTCTCTGTGCCTGTTTTCTCAACTGTAAAATAATACTTGCCTATCTTAAGTTTGCTGGGTATGGGGGCTCATGCAGGCCAAGGTTGAAGATCACTTGAGCTCAGGAGTTTGAGACTAGCCTGAACAACACAATGAGACCCTGTCTCTACAAAAATAATACTAATAAAAGCCAGATATGGTGACATACACCTGTGGTCCCAGCTACTCCAGAGGCTTAGGAGGGAAGATTGCTTGAGATCAAAAGGTTGGAGCTGCGGTGAGCTATGATTGCATCACTGCACTCCAGCCTGGGCAACAGAGTGAGACCCTATGAAAAAGCAAAATACCTGTCTCATTTATTTACAGGGCTGATGAGAGAATCAAGAGACAAGGTAAGTGAAAATGCTTTGGAAAATGTTTTATGCACAAAAGGCAGTGTTACCACCTGCTCTCTTAGGGTGGCCAACTGTGGATCCTGGTCACTGGCTGCCATCTGCCCTCTTCTGGGGACACCTGGGTGTCCCCAGAACAGCCTTCCCTAAGCTGTTAATATTTTCTCCATCCTGAATCTTACGAGGATATGTAGAAGCCAACATACAGCTAATTCCTGTTTCTGAAGCCATTCCTTTATCATGCTTGAGCTCTCTTTTTGCCAAACCCTGGGAGGGAGGACGGAAGGTAGTGCAAGGTTTATTTTCTCCAGGTAGTTACTTCATTTTACTATTTAATCAAAAAAGTTTTACAATTTTTCCTAATACAATGTACTAGGTTGGGTTTGGTGGGATGTGGCACAGTGCATCTAAAAGAAGCTGCTTTGAGTCCGGCCAAGTTGAACTGAAGTGCAGATTTGGCCATTGACTTAGCTATGCAGCCTTGGCAAGGGACACCTGCTCTGAGCTTCAAGTTCCTCTTCTATATTAGGAGGTATTACGTATCTTGCTGTGTTATTCAGAGGATTAAAAATAATGCCTGTGAATGACTGGCACAAGAGATGACAGATGACAGATGAGCAACTGGGACCATCTCTGAGCCCAAAGCATAGTAACAGGAGTTGTGGATGATGTGACATGATTGACAGAAAGGTACAGAGAGGGAGGTACTCTCTTCAAAAAATTGTGAGAGTCTTATTCTTGGAAAGACTAAAATGGCAGCTAAGTTATCAATGGGAAAGGTGCTTCAGAAAGCATTTTTGTTTAATGCTAAGATCACTTCAGTTTCTAAGGTCATATAAAGAAACATCCAATTTAGAGAAAATATTCTGTAGTAAGTTCCAATACCAAAGTGTAAAGATGAGGTGACACAGTGCCTCTGCTGCATGGTTACACAAATGAAACAATTAAGAGGAAGGCAGTGATTGCTTCTAAATTCTCACTGAAAATCCGATTTAAAGGTTTATTGCAGTCTAGGTATTTAAAAATTTTCCTTTGGAGATTATCAAGATGGTTGATGCTAATAAGTACTGTTAAAAAACTAAAATGCTTTCAAATCTGGAACTTCTTTGTTTTAGTTGAGAATTATTAATATGGAAAAGGTGAGTTAGTGGACTGGTACTTCTTGTGCTCCGATTTGCATTATTTATTATTATTATTATTTTTTGGGACAGAGTCTCATTCTTCACCCAGGCTGGAGTGCAATGGCATGATCTCGGGTCACTGCAACCTCTGCCTCCTGGGTTTAAGCGATTCTTGTGCCTCAGCCTCCTGAGTAGCTAGGATTACAAGTGTGTGCCACCACACCAGGCTGATTTTTGTATTTTCAGTAGACAGTTTCACCATGTTCGCCAGGCTGGTCTTGAACTCCTGACCTCAGGTGATCCACCCACATTGGCTTTTCCAAGTGCTGGGATTACAGGTGGGAGCCACCATGCCCAGTCTCCGATTTGCTTTAGAGACAATAATGAGATGAATTATTAGGCAACTGGGCTCTATTCCAAGTTCTGAGATTTTCTTCTGCCTGGGCTATGTGACCATGAGCAGGTGTTTAACTTCACAGGGCTCAGACTCTTAACCGACTGAATGAGGTCACTACCTCCCATCAGGTAGAACATGTTATTGAACTCCTGAGATTAAGGCCAATTGCTACTAGGATTATATTTACTTATAATTAAGCAACTCTAAGTAGATCAGTGCAAGTTATTTATGAGGAAACAGACAAACGTTGTCTAAGGCAAAATTTGCATACAAAGTAATAAATGATTATCCCAGTTGTTTACTGTGGAACCTGGGGTCCCACGAGGGGAAACAAAGTACATCTCTCAGCCTTCCAGATTTTCCCCTATCATGGTATAAAAACTTACTTGAGGCCAGGCTTGGTGGCTCATGCCTGTAATCCCATCACTTGAGGCCAGGAGTTCAAGACCAACCTGGGCAACATAGCAACAACACTTTGTGTCTTAAAAAAAAAATCTACTTAAGTAGCAATAAGAGAAATTCACGTACTCCTGTAAAGACAAACATCGCTGACGTAAAGCGAGTCTACCATTTGTTTAGCAGAAATGGTTTTTAGATTCCCTTCTTGTAAAAAGTAATTTGACCTCTTCTCCTCATCCCAAATCCCTGAGATTTTGAAAGGATAAAGACACTAATCTGGAGCTCTTTCAAAGGATTTATTTGCTGCAGAACTGCTTGAGTCCACCAGAGATGAACTCAGGATTTCTGTGTTTTAAAAGGATTTTGCTTACTGCTTTATTTTTACACGTGCTGCCATACCCAAAAAGCAATTCTTTTTGCCAGCATTTGGCATGTCTAGAAGAGGGTAGAAAAAGTTAGAATCTATAGAATTGATATCTAAAAATAGGGAAAAAAAATGAGTATTTGAAAATTCCCCATTTGGATAGGTCCTGAGTTGAAAGTCAGAATGCTCTGTTTTTAACCACAGAGGCTGACCTTGACTTTGACTGGTGAATATTTCCAGGCACTGTATGGATGACAGGACAGACGCCATTCTGTTGGCTAAATCTGGTATGTACCTTACCTGGCTTGTGTAAATTTTATAAATATCTCTTAACCCCAAACCTTCTGGTTCTCTGAAACCGACTGTCTTAATCTGATTCCCAATACTTTTAAAAACAAACAAACAAAAACATTCCCTGAAAGATCACACATATACGTATTTGTTGCCTGTGAATAGATTCAGAGAAACCAAGTACAAACGTGCATTAACAATTCAGCGACGTAGCTGTGGATCTCTCTGGATGGCTATGTAAGTTGTGAGAAAGTCCCCCACTGGCTCTGAACTAGCTGTGCACCAGAGGTGACCATCCAGGCAGCATCAACCTGAAGAAGGGGTGAATCCCAGCAGCTGCTCGATGGGCTTAAACCGCCACTCATCAGCCTCCAGCTCTTCTACTAAACCAGCTAGTTTTTCCATCCGAGCAACTTGCTGATCTGTAAAGAGTCAAGGAAAGAATATTATACAACAATGTATTACCCACGGGACTGCCACCAGCCACCAAGATGACTGGTATAAAAATGAACTAGATGGATTTTTTTCCCCTAAAGATTCTTCTTTTTTCGGCGGGGGGGGAGATGAAGTCTCACTCTGTTGCCCAGGCTGGAGTGCAATGGCGCAATCTCATCTCGTTGCAACCTACGCCTGCTGGTTCAAGTGATTCTCCTGCCTCAGCTTCCTAAGTAGCTGGGACTACAGGCACCTGCCATCATGCTTGGCTAATTTCTGTATTTTTGTAGAGACAGGGTTTCACGATGTTGGCCAGGCTAGTCTTGGACTCCTCACCTCAGAAGATGAGGTTTCACCATGTTGGCCAGTCTGGTCTCAAACTCCTGACCTCAAGTGATCCTCCCGCCTTGGCCTTCCAAAGTGCTGGGATTACAGGTGTGAGCCACTGTACCCAGCCCCAACCTTAAGCCTCAATGTGGATATTATGACTAGATTAAGACCTTAGAATGTTCTTTAATTTAGGAAGTCCACTTAAATAGCCTTGCTGAGTTTGCGGGTTTTTGTCACAGCCTCATCCACCCCCTAGTAAATTTATTCTCACAGTCAAGTACACAACACTCATGTGCTTACCATGTTTCACCTGTTTAAGTGTGGATGCCACTTGGTAGCTAAAAACAGATTCGCAGAGGAACCTCTCAGAGCCATCTACAAAGAAAAGGAGAAAAGGTTTTAATCTCCTCTAAGGGTTTTATGGCTTCTGATAAACCAAGTAAACTTGTCTGTTCTTTTCCCTGCTTCTATATACAGGATCTAATTCTCAATGTTTACAAAAATGGGTTCTGTTTCATTTAGAACTAAGACTGTTATAAAGGCTATTTCTTCTATACCTAGAATATTAAAATAGTCCCTCTACTTGTTTAAGAGTTTAAAAATAGTGCTTACAAAAACAAAAACAAGAAACCTCAGTCTGATATCCTGGTCAACAGTTCCCTCCTCCCAACCTGAGTTCCTTAATGTTCTCCTATTCTGTATGTCAAGCAAACGCTGGCAGCTGACACATTTGGCCACGTGGCTGGCTCCTGTGGTGTCAAAATATAAAGGTTCACCAAAACTCCAAATCGTTTTCAGTCTAAAAAACAAAGCTGAGAAAAATACAATTGTTGATTTTTAATATATCATATTACATCACTGACAATCACAGAACGCTGCTGGGAAATTTCATTCTGTGAACGCAAACTGTAACCTTGATTTTCCAAATGAACCAAAACACTGCAATCTGGATGACGACCAGAGTATGGTGCAAGTTCAGAACCGACCATTGCGCTGGGGCCGAGAACTGCCAACAAGAAGCGGCCAACTCAGCTGCCACAGCACTTGGAAGCTGATCGCGAAACATAAGCTAGTTCATGTTATTCCTTGTCAGGCAAGGGCTGATACAGCAAAAAACAAATTCTTGAAAATTTACAGCTCATGTAGAAACATCTGATTTTTAAAAGGGTAGCAGAAACCATTTGGGGGGATGTGCTTTACTGCAAAAATCCTAAAACAAATGGGGAGAGAGGACACAGCTGTCCTTTTTCAGGCAGTAGTTCATGTCAGCACTACTAGGCGTCAAGCATTCACCCATCAATCATGGGTTGTTGTGCTGGCCAGGTATTAAGTGGCAAGGAGACAGGACTAACACATTCTGACCTCATGCTGAGTTTCACACAAGGGAGATGTTATTTCAGAAGTCACAATAACCAATAAAAAAAACTACAGGTGTTGTATCCAAAGAGCTTGAATATATAACCAATAGGGCATCCTCCCAATATTATCTTCAAAGAGATTAAAAAAATTAAAATATAATTATTGGGATGTATACTCTTTATACTCTTCAGAGAGAGTGTCACATTCTGTAAATTCAAACCTTATTTCATTTTTATTTTTTTGATATGGAGTCTCACTCTGTTGCCCAGGCTGGAGTGCAGTGGTGCAATCTTGGCTCACTGCAACCTCCACCTTCTGGGTTCAAGCAATTCTCCCTGAATTAGCCTGCCAAGTAGCTGGGACTACAGGCGCCTGCCACCACATTTGGCTGATTTTTATATTTTTAGTAGAGATAGGGTTTCACCATGTTGGCCAGGCTGGTCTCAAACTCCTGACCTCAGGTGATCTGCCTGCCTTGGCCTCCCAAAGTGCTGGGATTACAGGCGAGAGCCACCACGCCTGGCCTTCAAACCTGATAATGGGATATGATCCCATCTTCTCCACCGGCTCCCATTTCTCTGGCTGAATATGTCATTTGTGAGCTGCTGATCATCAAACTGAGCAAATCAATATTTTCATTTTAAATTAACCAAATAGCTGGGCATGGTGGCTCATGCCTGCAATCCTAGCACTTTGAAAGGCTGAGGTAGGTAGACTGCCTGAGCTTGGGAGCTCAAGACCAGCGTGGGTAATATGGCAAAACCTCATCTCTATTAAAATACAAACATTAGCTGGGTGTGGTGGCGCATGATTGTAGTCCCAGCTACTTGGGAGGCTAAGGTGGGAGAAACACTTGAACTTGGAAGGTGGAGACTGCAATGAGCTGAGATTGCACCACTGCACTCCAGCCTGGGCAACAGAGTGAGACTCCATGTCAAAAAAAAGAAAACAACAAAAACACTTAAATATTACACTGACTATCCAATTTAAAGATCTAGACAAGGTAATATATCACTGAGTTTTTTTTTAGATAAAAGCAATGAACAGCAAGTAACTATAAATTCCATGACAGGAAGAGAGACTGTTGAGAACAGTTGACACCAGGTCTTCTGTGTAAATGATATGTCAACATTCACTATCCTATTCATACTCTTAAAAAGTCCAATTAGGCTGTGTGCAGTGGCTCATGTCTGTAATCCCAGTACCTTGGGAGGCCAAGAGGGGCGGATCACAAGGTCAAGAGATGGAGACCATCCTGGCCAACATGGTAAAACCCTGTCTCTACTACAAATACAAAAATTAGTCGGGCGTGGTGGCACCTGCCTGTAATTCCAGCTACTCCAGAGGCTGAGGTAGGAGAATTGCTGGAATCCTGGAGGCAGAGGTTGCAGTGAGCCAAGATCGCACCACTGCACTCCAGCCTGATGACAGATCGAGACTCCGTCTCAAAAAAAAAGAAGTCCAATCGAAACTCCTATTTTAGAAAGAGCAAAGCATAGACAATTAGAATTTACCTCCCAGGTGGTTTGATCCTGAAGTTTAGGACTGCACACAAGACAGTGGGATTATGGGCTATAAAGATCAGGCCAAGATGTATATGGAAGCTCTTGGAAGTGCCACCTTTCACTTACATTTCATCACAGCCACCATTAGGATAAAATGGTTAAGTTGTGATATTTGCATATTTCCCTTGGTAATGAACTTCAAAGCAGAAGGATATAAGCTAAACTTTCAAAAAGGCACCTCTGCATGTCACTCCACCACACTATATGCCTGTGGGACACACTTTTGCTGATTTGCAGCTCCCTATTAACCACAAAATCCAGCTGCTTCTTAGCCAGATCCTATTAGATGTGATATCAGTACCAGTCTAAAGCCTGGCATTTCTCCAGAGTGGAGTCAGCTGGGGGCAATCTCTTCCATTTAGAAACTGTAATCAAACCCTTTGTAACACAGCAAGTAGCAATACATCAGCTTTCCTCTTACGAGACAAGCAAAGGTTATAAACAGGGAAAAGTTCAGTAAATTGCCCAAATCTAATGCCATCACCAACTCCAATAAATAAGGACGGTAACAAATACATTAAAAAAAATTACCTCACAGTAGGAAATTAGACAGTGCAGATAATTTATACTTCAGTGGCTTACAATGTCACAAAAATACGGCCATTAGTGGGCTGGAAGGCAGTCTCTAATCTGCTCACTAATAACTGGGTGAAGACAATTTTGGCCAAGGGCAGGAGAATGCTGAAAACTGCTAGATACTGCTTATGTGAGATGTTGGTTATCAGAGAGCAGATGCACAAAAAAGTTAATTCACAAAGTTAACTACAGGTGATTTGGTTTACTATCCTAGACTTACGAGATATAACATCAAGTTGAACCTGTTGAGATTAAAAACAGCATCTGGCCAGGCACAGTGGCTCATGCCTGTAATCCCAGCACTTTGGGAGGCTGAGGCAGGTGGATCAGGAGGTCAAGAGTTTGAGGTCAGCCTGGCCAACATGGTGAAACCCCGTCTCTACTAAAACTATAAAAATTAGCTCGGCGTGGCGGCAGGCACCTATAATCCCAATTGCTCGGGAGGCTGAGGCAGGAAAATCACTTGAACCAGGGCGGCAGAGGTTGCAGTGGGCCAAGATTGCACCACTGCACTCCAGCCTGGGCAACAGAATGAGACTCCATTTCAAAAAACAAACAAACAAAAAAAACCCCAGCATCCATCCTTAATTCCTAACTGCTTTTGTTCCTTACTCTTGACAGGTAACCCTTCCTGCTCTATTTTCATATTCTATTAAACCATTATTGGTCAGGTACATGTGTATTAGATTAATTGTATAATGGACTAATATCACCTATAACCATGATAGCAAATCCAATATCCTTATGCACATTTAAGGGTACTCTTTTCAATTTAATATTCTTGATTTGACTAAAAATATTAAAGGGGCTTCTCTAAGTTATTTTTCACAGTCTTTAAGCAGCTTTAAGATTATTAGTAAAACTTGAAATCTATGAAACAGAATCAAAACTGTGCACTGTGTATTTACACTTAATATAAGTGTATCCTAAACAGAGACCCAACACATTTCTCCATGAAGCATACTGAGATGGAATAAAAATGGATAGATCTATAACTCATTAGAACATCAACGTTCAGACTAATCTCAGAAGCCTTTCTTCTTCAGCATCTCCCCATAATTTGGTGTATACTGACAAAGAATGCTGACAGCTTTGAGACTGTGGAGGTGCCTCCTGTATCAAATTCCTCTTATAGCTAGAACTTAAATGACTTTAATCTTAAAGCTCCATTATTGAATACTGATTCTTCTGCTGCTATAAAACTCATTAAGCAATTTAAGTGTCTTCCACTTGTGTTTTGTGGGAAACTTCCTTAATACTAGGTCTCTGCTGCATATAAAAGAAGTCATAATATAGTTTTAGCACCAAATATGGTAAACAGGGCCCCAGTTGTTCACTACTTCCAACCAGACTCAGTGATACTAATTTTATTATTTAGGTAACACAATTAAAATAAAAAGGCAAAGAGAGAAGTATATGTATCACTAATTGCATACACTACCTGGTCATCTACTGGCTTAATTCAAAACTCTTTTTATTATTTCTGATTATTCACCACTTCCAAGGCCAACTATAGTTTGTATCTTTTTTTTTTTTTTTGAGACGAGAGGCTGGAGTGCAGTGATGATCACAGCTCACTGCAGCCTCCGCCTCCCAGGCTGAGGTGAACCTCCCACCCCATCTTCCTAAGTAGCTGGGACTACAGACACATGCCACCACACCCCGCTAATTTTTGCATTTTTTTCTAGAGACAGGATTTCGTTTCAAACTCCTGGGTTCAAGCAGTCTGCCTGCCTCAGCCTCCCAAAGTGCTGGCCTACAGTTCGTATCTTTCTCACAGATATTCCTAGTTTTAAAATATATTTGTGTAAATTTGCAATATTAAGGCCAGGCATGGTGGCTCACGCCTGTAATCATAGCACTTTGGGAGGCTGAGGCGGCCAGATCACTTGAGGTCAGGAGTTCGAGACCAGCCTGGGCAACATGGAGAAACCCTGTCTCTACTAAAATTACACAAAAATTAGCTGGGTGTGGTGGTAGGCGCCTGTGATCTCAGCTACTGAGGAGGCTGAGGCAAGAGAATTGCTTGAACCTGGGGGGCAGAGGTTGCAGTGAGCTGAGATTGTGCCACTGCATTCCAGCCTGGAGACAGAGTGAGACTCCGTCTCAAAAAAAAAAAAATTCGCAATACTTAAAAGCAAAAAAGATCAATATATAATTAAGCACAAAAATGCCAGAATCAAGTAAAATTTGAATCTTTAATAGGTTATTTCCCAATGCTTGTTTTTTTTTTTTTGAGATGGAGTCTAGCTCTGTCGCTAGGCTGGAGTGCAGTGGCATGATCTCAGCTCACTGCAACCTCTGCCTCCCAGTTTCAAGCAATTCTTCTGCCTCAGCTTCCTGAGTATCTGGGACTACAGGCGCGCACCACCACACCCTGCTAATTTTTTTGTATTTTTAGTAGAGGCAGGGTTTCACCATGTTTACCAGGATGGTCTTGATCTCTTGACCTCAATCGTGATCCGCCTGCCTTGGCCTCCCAAAGGGTTGGAATTACAGTTGTGAGCCACTGTGCCCAGCCTCCCAATGCTTTTAAAAAATTATTTTTTGAGACAGAGTTTCATTCTGTCACCCAGGCTGGAGTGCAATGGCATGATCATAGCTCACTGCAGCCTTGAACTCCTGGTCTCAAACAATTCTCATGCCTTGGCTTCCCAAAGTGCTGAAATTACAGGTTTGAGCCGCCACTCCTGGTCCCAATGTTTTTCAAAATATGGAAGACTGCCTTCAAGAGAAGGCCCTGGATGCTGGTAAAAGATGTATTCTTGAGCTACACTGTAGAGTAATTCAGAAACACTAAGGTGGGCCCAGAAATATGCATTTTATTTTTATTTTTGAGACAGAATCTCACTCTGTCCCCTAGGCTGGTGGGCAGAGGTGGGCTCACTGCAACCTCCGACTCCCAGGTTCAAGTGATTCTACTGCCTCAGCCTCCCGAGTCACTGGGATTACAGGCACCTGCCACCACGCCTGGCTAATTTTTTGTATTTTCAGTGGAGACAGGATTTAACCATGTTTGCTAGGCTGGTCTCGAACTCCTGACCTCAGGTGATCCACCCGTCTTGGTCTCCCAAAGTGCTAGGATTACAGGTGTGAGCAACCATACCCGGACAGAAATGTGCATTTTAAATAAGCTCTTCGGATGATTTTTATGCTCCTTGTTAAGAATTATTTGTGTAGCTCTTCAGGTAACATGCTTACAGCCTGTATCCTAATCTTGGCCAGCCAGTCGGCCAGTGGTGCTGAATGAGATGGTGAATGATTTGATGTAAATCTGGCTCTGGTGCTAGAAAAACCACACAGCATCACCCTGCGGTGGGTCAGGAGTCATGTTCACATAAAAGGGCAATATACTAGCTTTTATTTCCTCTTAGAACCTTTCTGACAGGGTGAATCTATTTGTAGATCAGTCCCACTAGAAAAATATACATCAAACCTACTACCTGGTACCAGGTAGACAGGTGCCAGGATAAAGCAAACTCGAGTTCAAGAGAACTCAAGAGAATTCCTGCTTTCAGTGCTGACTCTGCTTTTTTTTTTTTTTTGAGACAGAGACTCACCCTGTCACCCAGGCTGGAGTGCAGTGGCACAATCTTGGCACATGGCAACTTCGACCTCCCAGATTCAAGCCATTTTCCTGCCTCAGCCTCCCCAGTAGCTGGGATTACCAAGTAGGTGTGCTCTACCAAGCCCAGCTAATTTTTATATTTTCAGTAGAGATGGGGTTTTACCTTGTTGGCCAGCTGGTCTCCAACTACTGGCCTCAAGTAATCTGTCTGCCTCGGCCTCCCAAAGTGCTGAGATAACATGTGTAAGCCACCATGCCCAGCCCTGACTCTGCCTTTAACATGGTCAAATCACTTAACTTTTCTGGATCTAAATAACTCTAGATGACTTCCTTGATTTCCAGTCCTTTTCAGCTCAAAAATTCTGATTCCGGAGCAAGATTTGTTTTTAAAGATATTATTTTGAGATGGGGACAAGAGATAAAATGTGGGGCTGAAATCAGGACAAACTCATCTTTAATCCACTTAATAGCTTCTTTACAATTAATATTCATTGCAGGTCTGAATCCAATTATTCGGAAAGCAGCATGAGATCACCTTCTAACATTTCTCCAGCTCCTTTGGGGTAGGTGAAAAGGGCTTTCCGTGGTGGGGCGAGGTCTGAGACACTGAAGCCAGATCCAGTGACAGAACTTCCACTGACCCCACCAGCTGAGGAGGAGGAGGATGAAGCAGCCATTTCCTCTCCAGTAGAATTCTTACTTCAGCACAGAGAAAGAAAAATAGCAATTGGTAAGTTTATGGAAGTGAGAGTGACAACATTTCATTTTAGCTGTCATAAGGGCCAGCATACAGTTTTGTAAAGAGTTAGCTCCCCTTTTTTCTACCCTCTCTACTTTCACAATCTTTTATTGATGTCTCAGGCCAAAATGTCAGTCAGGGTTTGAACTGAAAATATGCTTAAGAATAGTATGTACACTTAGAACACAAATTTCTACCATTAGCAAACAGTTTATGTCAACTGAGATGGACTGTGGGTGATTTATGAGTTATGAAGGGGTGATACGGCAGCACTAAGGCAGAAATTTGACTGAGGAAATAAATTATATGAGGATAAAACCACCACACTTCACAGGACAGTTTGTTTTGGATACATCCTGATCAAGCCACATCAAGAAATTCACTTATAATATTTTCCAAATAAAATTTCAGGGTAACACTGTGTTCTGTTCCCAAGGAAGGGGAACTAGTTAGGAAATATATATTGGCTTTCTCATTAAAAATTAACCTTTTGGCCAGGCGCAGTGGCTCACACCTGTAATCTTGCACTTTGGGAGGCAGAGGTGGATAGATCATCTGAGGTCAGGGGTTTGAAACCACCCTGGCCAACATGGCAAAACTCTGTCTCTTACTAAAAATCCAAAAAAAAAAAAAAAAAAAAAAAAAAAAATAGCCGGCCGTGGTGGCAGGCACCTGTAATCCCAGCTACTCGGGAGGCTGAGGCAAGAGAATGGCTAGAACCCTGGAGGCAGAGGTTGTAGTGAGCCAACATCGTGCCACTGCACTCCAGCCTAGGCGACAGAGCAGGACTCTGTCTCAAAAAAAAAAAAAAAAATTAACCTTTTCATCCAAATGTAATACCCAAACTTATCACTTGGTGGCGTCCCAAAACTGGAACAAAAAAAAGTTCAGAAAATGATCTTGGAAATCACAGTCTGGTATGAACAGAGCAGATGTATTTAATCATATTTCACATAAAAAATTCAAATTTTAACAAGAAAACTGTACTGAATATATGACACCTTACAAAAGTTCAAAACACTCCCTTTACCACAGAAGCATACATGACTGTAAAAAAAGATTCTAAAAAGTGTTTGCAGTATTTTCTTTCCTTTTTTTTTTTTTTGTTGAGACAGGGTCTTGCTCTTGTCGTCCATGCTGGAATACAGTGGCATGACCTTGGCTCACTGCAACCTCTGCCTCCTGGGTTCAAGTGATTCTCCTGCCTCAGCCTCCTGAGTAGCTGGAATTACAGGCAGGAGCCACCACATCCAGCTAATTTTTGTATTTTTAGTAGAGACACGTTTCACTATGTTGGCCAGGCTGGTCTCTAACGCCTGACTTCAAGTCCTCCGCCCACTCTGGTCTCCCAAAGTGCTGGGATTACAGGCATAAGCCACTGTGCCCGGTCTCTTTCCTTTCTTTTTTAAAATAGAGACGAGGTCTTGCTATGTTGCCTAGCTTGGTCTTTAACTTCTGGTCTCAAGTGATCCTCCCACCTCGGCCTCCCAAAATCTCACTGTGCTGAGCCCTCAAAAAAGTGTATATAGTGGCCGGGGGTGTATATAGTGTATATAGATCACCTGGGGTCAGGAGTTCCAGACCAGCCTGACCAACATGGGGAAACCTTGTCTCCACTAAAAATACAAAAATTAGCTGGGCGGGGTGGCACATGTCTGTAATCCCAGCTACTCAGGAGGTTGAGGCAAGAGAATCCCTTGAACCTGGAAGGCAGAGGTTGCGGTGAGCCGAGATCATGCCATTGCACTCCAGCCTGGGCAACAAGAGTGAAACTTCATCTTAAAAAAAAAAAGTGTATATAGTATTTTTTTTTTTTTTTTTAAATATGGAACGCTTCACGAATTTGTGTGTCATCCTTGCGCAGGGGCCATGCTAATCTTCTCTGTATCATTCCAATTTTAGTATATGTGCTGCCGAAGCGAGCACATATATAGTATTTTTTAAAGAAAAAATGGCTGGGTGCTGTGGCTCACACCTATAATCCCAGCACTTTGGGAGGCTGAGGCAGACAGTCACCTGAGGTTGGGAGGTTCAAGACCAGCCTGGCCAACATAGTGAAACCCTGTCTCTACTAAAAATACTAAAATACAAAAATTAGCCGGGTGTGGTGGCAGGTGCCTGTAACCCCAGCTACTCAGGAGGCTGAGGCAGGAAAATCACTTGAACCCAGGAAGTGGAAGTTGCAGTGAGGTGAGATCATTCCACTGCACTCTAGCCTGGGCGATAGAGCCAGACTCTATTTAAAAAGAAAAAATGGTCTAATGCCATGCTGTCTAATGAAACTTTCTGCCATGATGGAAATATTCCAGTGTTCTATTTCTGCCCTGCCCAACATGGCAGCCACTAGCTTCATGTTGCACATATAAGCTGGTGTGACTGAAGAAGTGTATTTCTGTATTTTGTTTAATGTTAATTAAAATTTAAGTAACCACATGTGGCTACTGGCTGCTGTAATGGATAAATATATTAAAAATAACTTTATATTGAATTATATACTTTAAGATGGCTAATAGTTTATTTTATGTTATGTGAATTTTAGCCTACTTAAAAAAAGGATTTCAAAAAGGACTGTAGGCCGGGCATGGTGGCTCAGGCCTGTAATCCCAGCATTTTGGGAAGCTGGGATGGGCGGATCACCTGAGATCAGGAGTTAGAGACCAGCCTGGCTAACATGGAGAAACCCCATCTCTACTAAAAATACAAAAATTAGCTGGGTGTGGTGGCGGACACCTGTAATCACAGCTACTTGGGAGACTAAGGCAGAAGAATCACTTGAACCTGGAAGTGGAGGTTGCAGTGAGCTGAGATCGTGCCAAAAAAGGGGACTGTAAAATGAATTTCTCTCTGAAATGGTCAGAGAGAATTTTAGCTGAGCTTTTTTTTTTTTTTCTAGTCAGTGGGAGTGAAAAAGGAACAAAGAAATCTGTAGCGGGTTGTGATCCATTAGTGTAAACACCACTGCACCCAGACCAGCCTGCATATTTTTCATTCGAGCTTTTTTTGTTTTGTTAGTTGGAACATGAACATATTTATTATAAAAAGTTGAAATATATTTACTTTTTCTAGGGAGGCTCTCACTCTGTCACCCAGGCTGAAGTGCAATAGCCTGATCATGGCTCATTGCAGCCTCAACCTCCTGGGCTCAAGCAGTACTCCAACCTCTCAACTTCCCAAGTAGCTGGGACCACAGGTGCATGCCACTATGCCCAGTTAATTTTTTTTTTTTTTTTACTTTTGGTAGAGACAAATTTTTTTTTTTTTTTTTTTTTGAGACGGAGTTTCGCTCTTGTTACCCAGGCTGGAGTGCAATGGCGCGATCTCAGCTCACCGCAACCTCCGCCTCCTGGGTTCAAGCAATTCTCCTGCCTCAGCCTCCTGAGTAGCTGGGACTACAGGCGCACGCCACCACACCCAGCTAATATTTTTTGTATTTTTAGTAGAGACAGGGTTTCACCACGTTGACCAGGATGGTCTCGATCTCTTGACCTCGTGATCCACCCGCCTCGGCCTCCCAAAGTGCTGGGATTACAGGCGTGAGCCACCGGTAGAGACAACTTCTTACCATGTTGTTCCCAGGCTGGAATTCCTGGGCTCAAGCAATCCTCCCATCTTGGCCACCCAAAGTATTGGGATTACAGGTGTAAGCTACCATGCCTGTCTGAAACTTCTTTTTTTTTGAGACAGAGTTTCCCTTTTGTTGCCCAGGCTGGAGCACAATGGCCCCATGTCAGCTCACTGTAACCTCTGCCTTCCGGGTTCAAGTGATTCTCCTGCCTCAGCCTCCCGAATAGTTGGGATTACAGGCATGCACCACCACGTCCGGCTACTTTTGTATTTTTAGTAGAGATGGGGTTTCTCCATGTTGGCCAGGCTGGTCTTGAACTCCCAACCTCAGGTGATCTGTCCACCTCGGCCTCCCAAAGTGCTGGGATTATAGGCATGAGCCACTGCACCTGGCCATGTTTTTCGAAAACAGAAAAAAGTGAGGGAATAAAATATAAATATAAATATTTATATATATAGAATCCAGTTTCCTAGTAATGAAAATGATATAGCATGTCTTGAAACACTGGCTGTTTTGTTTGCTTAATTTTTTGATGATGATTAGAGATGATCATTAGGCTGTTAGAGAAGCAGAGCTTGGTTTCTGATTTCATTACAAGTAACACTGATTAATAGTGAAGTGGGATATGGGAACAGTGAAGCGGGATACGGGAGCTGTGAAGTGTGATACGGGAACAGTGAAGTGGGATATGGGAATGGTAAAGCAACTACTTTAACTAGACTGTCAGCAAAAATGCAAATTGATTAATGACATTTTCTTTTTTCTTTTTTTGAAGACAGAGTCTTGCTATGTTTCCCAGGCTGGAATGCAGTGGCATGATCATGGTTAACTGCAGCCTTGACCTCTTGAGTGCAAATTATCCTCTTACCTCAGCCTCCCAAATAGCTGGGACTACAGGTGTGTGCTACCACACCCCACTAATTTTATTTTTTGTAGAAATGAAGTTTCACTACGTTCCTCAGGCTGGTCTCCAATTCCTGGGCTCAAGCGATCCTCTGCCTCAGAGCCTCCCTAAATGCTGGGATTCCAGGCCTGAGCCACTCTGCTCAGCAGACATTTTCAGTCTTGTTTTTAGATCACGTTTCCTTTTTTCTCTGAGCTCTGCTAACTTTCCAAATTGTACTCATATCCACAGAGGCAACAATTTTTGGAGTCAGATTCATATCCAATCTTCTGGACTACAGTGAGTCAAAATATAGCCTGACAAGTTTTTGAACTTAAGCAGTAATGGATCAGGTCCAAATCTTTAAGTGAATTCCTGGTGGGATTCAAATAAAGTATACAGACAACTTAGCCACCTTTGGAGAGTAGCTCAGTCTTTATTTCCCATCAGTTCAGAGTAGAACCCACTGTGAACTCTTTATATATCTCACCTAAGATTTAAAACTCTATTTTTCCTACACCCTGATAAATGCACTACTCAGCTGCAAATGCTTTATACTTTATATTTTGAAGTCAGTTGCTCAGCAGAGCACCCAAGCAACTGCCAGAGTGAGGACAGCTTCAAAAGTTAGCCACAGTGTGACTTCTAAGCTGAATATAATCAAAGGAATTCCCTTTCATCCTGTTTTCTTTCCAACTCTCAGAACGACTATCATTCCATACACAAAACAACCAGGATTAAAAACTGGAGCACAGAATTAGCACAAAGCTAATTTTAAGTAGTTTTCTGCTGAGGTGGAAGGATATATCGAAGTATTTTCTAGCTCTAAAGATGTAGGTTAAATTTTGAATGCTACCAGCGAGTGGTAAATGAGAGTAAAGCAAAACTAATACACCCTAGAGATTGTAATTGCTCTCAAGGCAGGCACTAAGTGATCACCAGAACCAAACATAACACCTGGCCTATAGTGAGGAAGTGGCTGTTCATTTCAGTAAATGCTTGCTGAATGAATTAAATATTTCACAGGAACCACAGATTCCTTAAAGGTCATCTAATCCAACTTCCTCATTTTATACATGAAAAAATAAAACTGAGGTATAGAGACAACTTTAGCTTATCTGCTGTGACACTCTGAAGCAATGGCTTTTTGGCATGTCATCTGTCATGTGCAAGGTAAAGCAGCATAGCAGGTAAGATTATGAAGCCTCTGCCTGAGTTCTGGTTTTGCTACTTACTTGCTGCATGACTGCGGACAAATAATTTAACTCATTTATGCCTAGTGTTCCATTATTGGAACGCTAATCATGTGGGAGTAATTTATATCCTACTGCTCAAGGTCATTGCCAAGGTGTGATGGCAAAAATTCAAAAAACTGCAACCTCCAGCATATTTAATAGTTTTGTTCCCTGGTTGTTTTATCTGCAAAATAGGAAACAGGCTGAAATACTTGGGACTGGAAGTATTTTGGATTTCTTTCAGGTTTTGGGATATTTGCATTATACTCAATGATTAAGCCTCCCAAATCAGAAAATCTGAAATTCAAAATGCTCCAATTAGCATTTCCTTTGACCATCCCCTCAGTGCTCAAGAAGCTTTAAATTTTGGAGCATTTTGGATTTCTAGATTAGGGATACTCAACCTGTAATAGCGGCAGCTACCTCACACAGGTGTGACAAAGATTAGTTAATACACGTAAAACACTTGGAACAGTACAGGCTTAGTAAACACTTCATACATCTTAGCTATTCAAAATAATTAACGGAGAGTTACTCCTGAGTTTTTCCTATGCAGATCCTAGTTTATCATGCTTACTATGAAAAAATCTCATGGAAAAAGTTTTAATTCTCTCCATCTAACGTAGAGTCAGCAAGCTCCCACAGGGGAAAGAATCTGCTCAGGAGGAAGGCCAGTGCCTTCTACTAGTTACTTTACAATTTCATTTTAAGGTTCATGATCTTAAGAAATATCCTGCTACCTGCGAAAAGTCTTTCTACCCTCAATGCCGAGCACAGAACCTGGGTCACAGTGTTTCCACTGTGCTTCCAGTCCCGAGCATTTCGGATGAATGAATGATGAACAAATGACAGAACGCAGGGCGAGCAGCTCAGCAAAGGTCAAGCAGGAGAGAGAGAAGCGCGGTGTCATGAGTACCGGTCCATTAAGTTTTTTTTTTTTCTCATTGTGCAGATGTATTCGCACAACTCTTATCTTAAACTAGTTTGCCAGGCTCACCGGAGGTGCTTAGTAAAATTTTGTTGAGTAAATACTGATGATGAAGTATCCTGGGACTTGGCCCTGTCAGGGAGGTTGGGGCTGGCAGTGGAGATCCTCACAGGAGAGTAATGATGCTTTCTAGACACAGTAATGACGCTGTGTCCGAGCTAAGATGCTTAAACATTTACTTCATGTACGGCAGGGATGACCTCGCATTCATAAATTCCTTTCCTTTCTAATAGATATATGCCTATTTTCTTAAAAAGAGTAATTCCTTAAAAGTTCCTACCCTAGTACAAAGACAAATTACAAGCAATCATTAAATTACATCAACAAATCGTTCCACTTAAAAACAGCTGGATTACAACCCAAACCAAATAGAAGCCGCAGCTGTAACTGCGGGGTGGGGCGTGGAGAGAAAGGGGCTGGAGAGGGAGCGGTCAGAACACCAGCGGCTCCCAAGCTAACTCCTAGCCACGCTACCCACCCAGCTGGGTCCCCAGGAAACGACGCCATCGGCGCTGTCCCACTGCGCAGGCTCCACCCCTCGGCCCGCATGCGCAGTGAGTCCAACCCGGCCTGGGGAAATTTCCTTTCGCACGTCTGCTACAGCAGTCTCCTCTTTCTCCACCTACCTTCTCCATTTTCCTAGTCCCTGCAGGTAGGATCCTAGGGGTTAACTCCCTTTTCACTAAGCTCCCGAGGGCCCTTGAGCCCTCGGCTTCTTACCTCAGCAGCTTTAGCACTTTCCCCTACGGCCCCGCCCCCAGCATCAGCCGGAGCTGCCGCGCACACCACGACGAGGACGGTGGCGTGCTCGCGCCCTCACAATGGGAGCCTGCGGCGTAGGCGGCGTGCGCGCGTCCGTGCCGTGGTAGGCGTCATCGGGGCGGAGACGCTAGTAGGGGAGTAGAGAACGCGCTCCGGGAGAGGACTTCCGGCTCCTTCGCCTTCTCTCCCTGTCTTGGTTTGCTTGCAGCCCTCTAGTACTCTTCTCCTTCTCTTTGCTGGTTCGGGGCCTCGGCTTCTGTCACGATATTGCAGAAAGACACAGCTTTCCTCTTCCTCTCCAAACCACCTCGAAGCAGGGTTAAGTTGGTTATTCTCTTTCCGTCCGAGCAGTCTCGTAGCGTAGGGCCATGCAGGGCAGGTAGATGCTGCGTTTGCTGTGCTTCCGGAACTCGTGGTCTGAGGTCCCGACCTTCACCTTAGTCTTTGTGGCGAACTTTTTTTTTTTTTTCAGCTTTCCCCTTGAAAGTTTTTTTTGCTGAGAATTTTAGAGGCCTCGGGGAATAGGCCACTGGGCTGTGATGTCATCGACTATTGCTAATTATGTGCCCTTTTCCTCCATCCATGTCGGTTTACCTTCTATGTTATTTTTCACGAAACCTCTTCTTGGTTCCGTAAGCACACGAACCATCAGTTATTACTATTTTTAAACACTGTATTTATTTATTTTTTTGGAGAGGGAGTCTTGCTCTGTCGCCCAGTCTGGAGTGGAGTGGCGCGATGTCAGCTCACTGCAACTTCCGCTTCTCAGGCTCCCGAGGAGTTGGGATTACAGGCGCCCGCCACCACGCCTGGCTACTTTTTGTATTTTTAGTAGAAACGGGGTTTGTATCACCATACTGGCAAGACTCGTCTTGAACTCCTGACCTCAAATGATCTGCCCGCCTCGGCCTTCCAAAGTGCTGGGATTACAGATGTGAGCCACCGAGCCCGGCCCAAAGCATCCATTAAAGTGACTTATTTGCCGAGGGTTGGACTGAACATTAGTGTATTTAGTAAGGATCGACTTGTTTTCTTTGGAACTCTTCAGTATTTTGGGCTTCAAGACTATTTGGGCTTCAAGCTGTACGTGGTAGGAATATTGGTTCAATTTAACCTCAGCTAGCTTATAAGAACCTTTGTTTCCTAAATTATTGATTCATTAAGTGGTGTGACCAGAAGCTTGGTTTCTCAGTGAGTGATGTGCATTTCTTTGGGCAGTGGCCTGTAGAAATTGGATTCCTTCCATCAGCAATATATTGGTCTGAGAACCATATTGGTTAAGTTGTTATTTTAACTGCTTTGACAGGCAACTGGAGCTGATTGGTATGAATGTCTAGCATCTCTAAAAGTACTTAGGATTTTTTTTTTTCCTGCTTGGTTAAATTTATTAAATATCCCTCGTTGTCTTTTTTTTTTTTTTTGAGACGGAGTTTCGCTCTTGTTATCCAGGCTGGAGTGCAATGGCGCGATCTCGGCTCACCGCAACCTCCGCCTCCTGGGTTCAAGCAAGTCTCCTGCCTCAGCCTCCCGAGTAGCTGGGACTACAGGCACGTGCCACCATGCCCAGCTAATTTTTGTATTTTTAGTAGAGACGGGGTTTCACCATGTTGACCAGGATGGTCTCGATCTCTTGACCTCGTGATCCACCCGCCTCGGCCTCCCAAAGT
>PVKV010026875.1:0-27265 GCA_004027835.1 Alouatta palliata
GCTTCGTATCAATTCTTTGTAATTTAGAAAGAAGCAGAAGGGCCCTAAAAGTTGACATAATCCATTTTTAGCCACTAAGGAACTGACTACTTGTAAAAGTGAGTTCTGGCCAGGCACGGTAGCTCAGGTCTGTAATCCCAGGACTTTGGGAGGCCAAGGCGGGCAGATCACCTGAGGTCAGGAGTTCAAGACCAGCCTGACCAACATGGCGAAACCCCGTCTCTACTAAAAATACAAAAATCATCTGGGTGGGGTGGTGGGCACCTGTAATTCCAGCTACTCGGGAGGCTGAGGCAGGAGAATCGCTTGAACCTTGGAGGCAGTGGTTGCAGTGAGCTGAGATTGCACCATTGCACTCCAGCCTGGGTGACAGAATGAGACTGCCTCAGGACCACCATGGCCCCCTGGGTTCTAGGTCAGAATTTCTGCACCACAGCACCGATGGCTTTGGGGACTGCATTATTCTCAGCTCTCCAAAATGGGAGCTGCCCTGCACACTGCCTCAACTCACTTGACGCCAGCAGCACCCGCGCCCCAGTTGTGAGAGCCAAAAATGTCTTCACACATTGCCAAATGTCCCCTGGGAGGTGAAATCACCCCTGATTGAGAGTCAGTGTTCTAGATTGTTAAATATTATCTTACACTATCGTGCAAGTCCAAGGCAAACTGACTTGGAAATTACCAACCTTGCAAAAAATAGAAGATTTCATAAAGTCAGTGAGCATGATGGTGGCAAGCTGCTGAAATCACACCCCCAGACATTAGCAGATGGGATCTGGACAGTGTTCGTCTAGTTAAAAATTGACAAGGACGGCAACACTCCAAGCTCTTCAGAAGGCAATGGTTTGAATAACAAGGGGTCAAGATGGGTAACTGGTGAAAGCCCTTGCTCATAATTTGAAAATATAAATAGGCATCTTGAAAAGTCACCCTGCAGAAGTCAAAAGTGAAAAGTGCAGTGTTAAGTGTGACCAGTCGACGATTTGACAGGGGAGATTGCATACACACAGATCCCCCTGCTCAAGTGCCATTGCTCAGTGAGGACCATCTCCCCAACCAGTCTGATTGTCTTGTTTTGGGGTGACCCTATGGGCGAGGCAGAAATTCTTGGATTATGCTTTTCTAATGAATATTATAATTGCTGACTTCTAGTGCATGCTGACTTTTTCATCTTTACAACTCTCTGCATAGGTTTTCTTACTCTCCCCATTTTACAGATGAGAAAAATGAGGCTCAGAAAGATTGATTAGCTCTACAGGAAGCCAGGATTCAGGCTCAGCCTGGCTCCAGGAATCATGTTTTGAGCCACGTGGCTTCCCTGATCCAGAGGGGCCCCCACTTTTGAAATCTGCTCTCACTCCCCATGGCCCTTTTCTGTTGACCAGAGGTACCACAGTGGATATCTCACCCATTGTCTTATGAAACATGGCCATGATGTGTGAATTCAGAGGAGAGGTGGAACTTTGTGGGTTACCTGAAACAGAAAAAGAAGAGTGGAGATTGGTAGCTGTTTTTGGCATGGTGAGGAACCTGTCATTGCTGGAAGAAAGCAGGAAAGGAGATGGCTGGGGCTTGGGTCCATCTCTGGGTGCCTGTGGGTCTGCCTGTAAAAATGAGAAATGGTTGTGCTCATTAGGGGATTTGACCATTAGACCTAGGGATAGCGATTTGGGGACTTTTTTCTGCTAAGACAAAGAATAATATGGTTCAGGTTCATTTTGCTCCTGCTTTCCCAAGCCCTGCATCTCTTCAGGGCTTTTTTTTTCCTTCTCCTCCTCCTCCTCCTGCTCATTTTTGGATCCAGACTTCTGCTGACTCATCTCTCTGAGCGAGGAAGGAGGGAGGAAGTCAGAATTGCTCATTGACCGTTTTCTTTCTTTAGTGACTCAGCTGTGATTCACATTTTAATTAATGGAGGAAAAAAACCTGATCAGTCCTAAGGCATCTGCCCAATCATGCATGACTCTAGGCTGGTGATAATAATAATACCTGAAAAAAATGGGGTGTCCTGAATTAAACTGTGGCTCATTCCCCACATTAGTCTTGAGGACTCCACCAGGCCCTCTTAAGTTACAGGTCTCCAGTGGGGTTCCCTGAACCAGAGCAGCTAGTCCAAGCCCCGAGAAGCATTTCTGCAGAGTTAGTCTGAGGTCAGGACAAGAAACAGAGGCTCAAGCCCTCCTGGGATACCAGGAGGATCATGGGAATGTAATATCGTTTCCTGAGTTGGTCTCTGGCTATAATCCCAGGCTCAAGCCTAGCCTCCCTCCCCTCGGGGCCTGAAATTTGTCAGAGCCGATTGCAGGGCAGCTTCTGTGCTTTTTGTTTGCCCAGAGAATGAGAAAAGTCCAGATCATTGTGACCACTACTTCCTGAGCACTTACCATGCATCAGGTGGTGTGCTCAGCACTTTTCATGAATGATCACGTTGAATCCTCACTCTGTCCACAGAAAGAAAGAGCTTTTATATAATTCTCCATCCTCCCTATGAGGAAACTGAGGCTTGGCAATTGCCCAGTGTAGACAATTAGTAAATAATCGGGCAGGATATAAACCCAACCCCTTCCCACCTGGGAGCCAGAGCTCGTATCTATTATGCTTCTCTGCCTTCCAGTCTGCTGCAAAGAAACATTGGAAGCTGTCAGCTCATTGGAGAGTTACTGAGCCCTTCCGTCTGCTCAGCCCTGTTCTAGGCCCCAGAGATCCATTAGCGAACCAAAGAGACAAATCCATGGTCTCATGAAACTGACATTTTAGCTGCCCAAGTGTGTTAGTTACAATTAATTGTATTATTAAGTATATTATAAGTTCCTATTAAGTGTCTTAGATATGCTTGCAGCTGTAACAAAGAATCCCAACATGCATAAGGGCTCAAAAACAATAGAAATTTAGTTCTTGTACACATGAAGTTCAAAAGGTGTATTCCTTTTTTTTTTCTTTTGAGAAGGAGTCTTGCTTTTGTCGCTCAGGCTGGAGTGCAGTGGTGCGATCTCCGCTCACTACAACCTCTGCCTCCCGGGTTCAAGCAATTCTCCCGCCTCAGCCTTCCAAGCAGCTGGGATTACATGCATCCACCGCCACACTCAGCTAATTTTTTGTGTTTTTTAGTAGAGATAGGGTTTCACCATGTTGGTCAGGCTGGCCTTGAACTCCTGACCTCAGGCAATCCACCTGTCTCGGCCTCCCAAAGTTCTGGGATTACAGGTGTGAGCCACCATGCCCGGCCAAAAGGTATATTCTTAAATAGCAGGAACATCTCCTCTAATCAGTAAGTCAGCGGCCCAGGCTTGTTCCATATAGTGGCTCCTCATCTTCAACCCATGGCTTCCAAAGTCTCCATGCTTCTTGGTATCAAGCCACAGAAGGGAAAAGAGTATGAGGAGGGCACAGGAGAAATGTTTCCGGGACAGACCCGGAAGTAGTCCTTATGACTTGCTTCTACCTCCCACTGGCTAGAGCTTACATGGCAGCTCCCATTGCAGAGCTAGGAAACGGAGTGTAACTGAGCATCCAGGAAGGAGAGACAGACATCAGTCTCTGAGTGGGTCCTCACTGAGAATCAAGCCCCACGTTTTGATTCATGTCACCTCCTTGCAAGCCCTACCTTAGGACAATTTTAAGGGACACTCTTATCTTCTTCCCCCCTTAGGACAATTTTAAGGGACACTCCTGTCTTCTTCCACCCACCCTCTCTGTTTCTTGGGCTTCTTGCTCTCAGGATTTGCCTTTGCCTTACAATGGAGTGAGGCAAGAATCTGGAATAATGTCTCTCCCCACAATTTGAAGTCTTACTTGGAAAAAAAAAGAGAAAAGAAAAGCAGTAGAGCATCCCTGCCCCTTGAGGTAGGAAAATCTAGAATCAAATCCTGCTTCTCCAGACTTTGACCTCAAAAACTGGGGGGGACTTCGAGGTCCTCAGGTGGGCAGCTTTCATGCACCATTCAATCCCACCTTGTACCAATCAGGGTCCTAACAGGAAAAAGAATTAACTTCTTCTAGATGGTTCAAATGAAGACCATGTCATAAAGAGACTCCTTAAAGAGACGAAGGCAGGTAAAATAAAAAGATAACGGCTGATTGAAGTCTTCAGGGAGAAGCCATCGCCAGCCCTACATTCCTGGAACCCAGTAGAGGCAGAACTATGCGGAAAGGTCTACTGTCAGAACCAGGGAGGGAGCAGGGAAGCAGTATTCCAACCTCTTTGCCTCCCTGCATCTTTTGCCAGCGCTTCCCCTCAGCCCAAACCAACCGGAAACCAGAGCAAAGCATTCTGGGAGTTGTAGTCTTGAAGGGTCCGCCTCGAGGGTACAGAACCCACTGGAGCATTGATCTAGAGGGCACACAGAATAACTAGTTTGCACCAGCATGTGACGGACTGCACGCCCTCGGTTATGTAATCCACTCTATAATTCAACTGCAGAGCTGCACAGTACAGCAGGATAGCCACTAGCCACACGAAGCTATTTAAATATAAATGTACATTCATTAAAATTTAACCAAATGAAAATTTTAGCTGCTCAGCCCCATTGCAGACGCTCATTAGCCACATGTGGCTCTTGCCTACTATATTGAACAGATCAGAATAGAACATTTCCATCATCCCAGAAAGTTCTAGGGGCCCGTGCAGCTGTGGTGTAACCTGAGCCCATGCAGGATATGGAATGGAGCAGGGAGGACAGCAAACAAGAGAGCTATGCATCAGTAGGGAGGAGATTCTCTAGGTAAAGGAGCAGATGAGAAGCAAGTTTAATGAGCTGCTTTGCCGGGATGAGGCTTCACTCACAGGGAAGAGTAGAGTCAGAAAGTTTCAGTTCAAGTTCAGCTCTGAAATGAACCAATGAATGCTCTCAGGTAAAACACCTGGCCTCCTGGAACCTTGGTTTTGTAGTGGCCAAGGACTTGGCCCTCTGAAGTTTTGCTGAAAAAAAATCAACTCACAGGCTAGGCGTGGTGGCTCATGCTTGTAATCCCAGCACTCTGGGAGGCTGAGGTGGGTGGATCACAAGGTCAGGAGTTCTAGACCAGCGTAGCCAACACAGTGAAACCCCGTCTGTACTAAAAATACAAAAATTAGCTGGATGTGGTGGCAGGCACCTGTAATCCCAGCTACTCGGGAGGCTGAGGCAGGAGAATTGCTTGAACCCGGGAGGCGGAGGTTGTAGTGAGCCGAGATCGCACCACTGCACTCCAGCCTGGGTGACAGAGCTAGACTCTATCAAAATAAAATAAACTCACAAAAGGCAGATTAATTGGAGAAGAGGTATGCAAATGTATTGAATGTGTATACACAAGAGCCTTCAGAATGAAAACCCAAAGCTACAGGGGAAATTGTCCGTTTTTAATCATAGGTTCAACAAAGTATGGACAGCGTTGTAGAAATATGATAGAACAAAAAGTGTATGATCTGAATGCTAATAGACTGAGTGGGGAAACCCTAAAAGAGCTGTCTTGATTCTTCTTGGCCTCTCTGAGCATGTGTCCCTCCTCAGTATGAGACAGGATCCTCTCTGGAATGGCGGTCTTATCATGTACAGTCAAATAGTGTAAGTTAGATAATTTTTTTCTTTTTTTCTTTTTTTGAAACAGAGTCTCATTCTGTTGCCCAGACTGGAGTGCAGTGGCACAATCTTGGTTCACTGCAGCCTCTGCCTCTTGGGTTCAAGCGATTCTCCTGCCTCAGCCTCCCAAGTAGCTGGGACTACAGGCGCATACCACCACACACGGCTAATTTTTGTATTTTTAGTAGAGATGGGGTTTCACCATCTTGGCCAGGCTGGTCTCGAACTCCTGACCTCGTGATCCACCTACCTCGGCCTCCCAAAGTGCAGGGATGACAGGCTTGAGCCACTGCACCCAGCCCTTTACCCCCTGTCTTTGAGAAATCCTTGTCCTTTTACTTTTCCAACCTTGGAAAGCATTGCGGAGAAGTTAGAATTGAGCAGGACATGGACTTAAGACCCTGCTCAGCCATGTACTAGTTGTATGAACCTGAAGCAATGATTCCACCTCTCTGACTTGGAAAGTAGAGAGAGTGACAGGACCCACCACACCTGTAGGGTTGTCATGGGGATGGAATAAAATAATGCATGAGACTTGGCCCACAGCAAGCACTCAATAAATGTTAGCTACTTTCTAAATATATTTATAACCTTTATATTGAATATAACATACGTACAAAAAGCACACATATCATACAAATAGAGCTTGGCTGGTTTTCAAAAACCGAACACACTCATGTAACCAGCGCCTAGGTCAAGAAACAGAACATAGCCGGGTGAGGCTGAGGCAGGAGAATCGCTTGAACCCAGGAGGTGGAGTTGCAGTGAGCAGAGATCATGCCACTGTACTCCAGCCTGGGCAGCAGAGGGAGACTCTGTCTGAAAGAAAGAAAAAGAAAGAGACAGAGAGGAAAAGAGGGAGGGAGGAAGGAAAAAGAGGGAGGGAGGAAGGAAAAAGAGGGAGGGGGGAAGGAAAAAGAGGGAGGGAGGAGGTGAAGGAGGAGGAAGAAGGAAGAGGAGGAGGGAGGGAGGGAGGGAACAGCTGCAGCTTCAAGAAAGAGAGAGAGGAAGGAAAGGAGGAAAGGAAGGGAAGAAGGGAGGGAGGGAGGGAAACAGCTGTAGCAGAAAAAGAGGGAGGGAAGGAAAAGAGGGAGAAAAGGAGAGAAGGAAGGAGGAGAGGAGAAAAAAGAAAAGAGAGAAGAGAGGAGAGAGGAAGGGAGGGGAGGGGAGGGAAGAAAGGAAAGGAAAGGAGGAAAAAGAGAACAGCTTCCAGAAACCCTCTGGTGCCTTTGTGGTCACCAACATCCCCATCCTGACTTGAAACAGCAGATTAGTTTTGCTTGTTTTTGAAGTTTAAGCAGATGGGGTCATACAGCATGCACGCGTTGGCTTCTTTCCCTTGACGTTGTATGTGTGAGATTCATCCTTGCTGTTGTGGTAACTCTAAGTCATTCGTTCTCATCGTGTGTGCTGAACCACCTTTTCATTCATTCTACTAATAATGGTGGGCATTTGGGTGCTTTCTACTTTGGGGCTGTTCCAGAGAAAGCTACTTTGAACACACTCAGATATGTCTGTGGGTGACCACTCTTCACATTTCTGTGGGAGATATTCCTAGGAGTGGAGCGTCTGAGTCGGAGGGAGGAATTGGTTTAGCTTTGGAAGAAACTGCCTAACGATTGGCTGGGCACAGTGGCTCACGCCTATAATCTTAGCACTTTGGGAGGCTGAGGCGTGCAAATCACTTGAGTTCAGGAGTTGGAGACCACCCTTGCCAACGTGGCAAAACCCCATCTCCACAAAAAATACAAAAAGTAGCCAAGCGTGGTGACGCATGCCTGTAATCTCAGCTACTCAGGAGGCTGAGGCAGGAGAATCACTTGGACCTGGGAGGCAGAGGTTACAGTGAGCTGAGATTGCACCACTGTACTCCAGCTTGGGTGGCAGAGTAACTGAGACTCTATCTCAAAAAAATAGAGCTAATTTTCGTTTTTGTTTTGAGACAAGGTCTCACCCTGTCACCCAGGCTGGAGTGCAGTGGCGCAATCACAGCTCACTGCAGCCTTGAACTCCTGGACTCGTGATTCTTCCACTTCAGCCTCCCGAGTAGCTGAGATCCAGGTGCAAGCCCCCATGCCTGGCTAATTTTTGTGCTTCTTGTAGAGACAAGGTTTCACCATGTTGCCCAGACTAGTCTTGAACTCCTGGGCTCAAGCAGTCCTCCTGCCTCAGCCTCCCAAAGTGCTGGGATTACAGGTGTGAGCCACACCCGGCCATGGCTAGTTTTTTTTTCATTTTTTGTGAAGACAGGGTCTCATCTTGTTGCCTAAGCTGGTCTTGAACTCCTGGACTCAAGCGATCCTCCTGCCTCAGCCTCCCAAAGTGCTAGGACTACAGGTGTGAGCCACTGCACCGGCAACCTCCCCTTCTTGGCTTCTCCAGAGCACTCACCCCTCTCGAGCTCCTTCTCTTCTAGAATCACTTACCTCTCCACCTTCTGGGTGTTTTGCCTGTGTTCCTTATCTTTATTTAAGAAAACACTGCACTAGAGGGCTTCAGAAACCACCCAAAATAGAAACGTGTCCTTTTGTTCAATCCTTTGCTTTAAAAGACAAATAAAATGAAGAACTGCTTACCATAGAGAAGGTTAAAGAGCTTGGGAGGACCTTCTGTGAGTGGGGAGAAGTTTACATTAAGGAGAAAAAAAAAATGCTGGAAAATAGCTGTGCAGCCCAGGAAGGAAGAAGGACTTCCTCCACTGAACTTTTATTTATTTATTTATTTATTTTTGAGTGGGAGTCTCGCTCTGTCTCCCAGGTTGGAGTGTAGTGGTGTGATCTCACCTCACTGCAGCCTCCGCCTCCCGGATTCAAGTGATTCTCCTGCCTCAGCCTCCTAAGTAGCTGGGATTACAGGCACCTACCACCACGAATGGCTAATTTGTGTATTTTTTAGTAGAGATAGCATTTCACCATCTTGGCCAGGCTGGTCTTGAACTCCTGACCTTGTGATCCACCCACCTCGGCCTCCCATAGTGCTAGGATTACAGGTGTGAGCCACCGAGCCCACTGAACTTTTAAAGCACGAACTCTTCAGGCAAAAAAAGACTCGATTACATAAAAACTAAGATATTTGTTCAAATAAAGCTGCAAAAATGGTTCGGGAACCAAACCTTACATCCATATGCTGGTTGTACTATTTCCTATGACTCCTTGGGTAAGTTATCAACCTCCCTGTGCCTCAGTTTCCCCATCGATAAAATGGAGAAAATAGTATCTACCTATGGAGTTGTTACAAGATTTGAATGAGTTAATATTTATAAATCATTTCGAATAGCAGCTAGCACATGGCAAACAGCGGATAGAATCATAGAAAAAAAAGTGATCAGGGTTAATTTCTGTCTGCTGTTTGTTGCAAAGGTCCTAGCACTGTGCGGTCCTTTTAAATTTAAATGAATTAAAATTAAATGAACTTTAAAACTCAGTTCCTCATTCACACTAGCCACATTTTCAGTGCTCAAAACCCACAGGTGACTAGTGGCTACCATACCTGGCAGCATAGATTGAGAACGGATTTATCATCCAGAAGGTTCTGTTGGACAGCGCTGATCAAAGCCACATGAGGGTCTGGGTGCAGTGGCTCACACCTGTGACCCCAGTGCTTTGAGAGGTCAAGGGGGGAAGATCACTTGAGGTCAGGGGTTTGAGACCAGCCTGGGAAACAGAGAGATCCCATCTCTACCAATTTTTTTTTTTTTTTTTTTTTTTTTTGAGACGGAGTTTCACAGTCTCACTCTGTCACCCAGGCTGGAGTGCAGTGGCGCGATCTCAGCTCACTGCAACCTCTGCTTCCCAGATTGAAGTGATTCTCCTGCCTCAGCCTTCAAGTTGGTGGGATTATAGGTGCATACCCCCATGCCCAGATAAGTTTTTGTATTTTTCAGTAGAGACGGGTTTTCACCATGTTGGCCAGGATGGTCTCGAACTCCTAACCTCATGATCGTCCTCCCTCAGCCTCCCAAAGTGCTGGGATTCCAGGCATGAACCACTGTACCCAGCCTACCAAAACTTTAAGAATTAGCAGGCAAAGTGTTGCATGCCTGTAGTGCCAGCTACTCAGGAGTTTGAGAAAGGAGGATTGCTGGAGCCCAGGCATTCAAGGCTGCAGTGAGCTATGATCGCACCACTGCCCTCCAATCTGGGTGACAGAGTGAGACCTGTCTCTAAACATAAACAATAAAAACGTAAAGACTACCCGAGGGAATGTCTGCAAGTTAACCAGAATAACACAGCAACCCCAACAGGAAAACAGGCCGAAAATGCAAACAGGCAGATTAGGAAAGTGAAGTCTGAAAAGCTAATCAGCCTATGACATGGTACTCAAAATCGTTTATAATCAGAAAGATGACAATGAAAGCAGTTTCTCTTTACGCCTTTAATATTGGGGATGCATAAAAAGGTGAATAAGCCAAGGGTTTTCAGGGATGTGGGGACAGAGGAAAGTCTTGTACCACTCAAAGGGGTGTGACCCACGGAGGCCACTCTAGAGACATGTCAGTAGTACTCAGTCCAGTGAAGTCCAGCACCATCAGCAGATAACGTCCCCAGGCACCCATTTCTGGGACATTCTTACCAGGTGTGTTAGGGTTAGGTACTAGAATGCTTACTCCAGCGCCATCTATACAGGGGGTGCTGAAGGCCACCTGGTGTCCCTCCTGGGGACCAGGAGGCAGCCTGTCACGGAGGTACCCATGGAGTACCAGAATGAGTGAGAGCTCCAGACTGCATATCCAACAGATCCTGCAGGATGGGGCTTTTAAAAATATTATTCTTGCTGCACACGGTGGCTCACGCCTGTAATTCCAGCACTTTGGGAGGCCAAGGCAGGTGGATCACCCAAGGTCAGGAGTTCAAGACCAGCCTGGCCAACATGGCAAAATCCCATCTCTACTAAAAATACAAAATTTAGCTGGGCATGGTGCGGGTGCCAGTAATCCCAGCTACTTGGGAGGCTGAGGCAAGAGAATCACCTGAACCCAGGAGGCAGAGGTGGCAGTGAGCCGACATCGTGTCACTGCACTCCAGCCTGGGTGACAAGAGCAATACTCTATCTTGAAATAAATATGAAAAACAAAAAATAAAAATATGGTTCTGGGTGAAAACAGGAAACAACAGAATGTATCTAACTTCATCCCGCTTACGTCAGTTAAAAATAGACACACTGAAAATAACGCACGTGTTTTTGCAAGAATGTACTCCTATAAGGCCAAATTAAACATTCTATCAATTTGTCTCGGGGAGGGAGAAGAATAAAAGTAGGGTGTAGGGGTAAAGGGGAACGAATGCATGAATGAATGGAAGTATAAATGAGAAAGGCGCATTGCACAGCTAAAGGTGAAGATATCCCGTAACCTGAGGAGAGCAAAGAACTTTACTCTGTATTTGAAGATTCAGAAAATGAATTTCAGAAATAGTTTTCTCGCTGGGCACAGTGGCTGACACCTGTAATCCTAACACTTTGGGAGGCCAAAGTGGGTGGATCACTTGAGGTCAGGAATTTGAGACCAGCCTGGCCAACATGGTGAAACCACATCTCTACTAAAAATATAAAAATTAGCCAGGCATGATGGCGTGTGCCTGAAGTCCCAGCTCTTCGGGAAGCTGAGGCAGGAGAATCGCTTGAACCCAGGAGGCAGCGGTTGCAATGAGCCGAGATTACGCCATTGCACTCCAGCCTGGGAGAGAGAGTAAGACTCTGTCTCCAAAAAAAAAAAAAAAAAGGAAAGAAAAGAAAAAGAAAAAATCTCAAGAGGGGGAAAGCTGGGTGATATAAAAATGAACTTGAAGACAATCATTCAGTCCTCAGTCTAGGAGTGGAAAGACTGTAGATGCCGTGGGAAGCAGTTGTGCTCCTTGGTACCCATCTCAGAAGTATTTGGCCTGCATCTGTAACAGGCAGGTACTTTATCTAACGTGAGGTTAGGGGCCACTACATCCCCATCTCCTCCCTCTCCTATCTCCTGTCCTCACTCCCCTCATCTGCCTCTTCACATATTGGGCCTGTTTTCCTGTTAGAGCTGCTGTGTTATTCTTGCTGATTTGCAGTCATTTCCCTGTGTTGTCTTTTTTTTTTTTTTTTTAATTTTTAGAGACAGGATGTCACTCTGTTGCACTGGCTGTAGTAACATAGCTCACTGCAGCCTCAAACTCTTGAGCTCAAACTCCTGTCCTCGGCCTCCACCACTCAGCTGGTAACCTCACTTCTCTCTATGAGGTCTCTCCAGCCCCAGGGCCTTTGCACATGCTCCCCTCTCATCTGAGTGGCCCATGGTAGTTGCTCCTCCATAAATACTGATTGACAACCTGACTTCCAACCAGCGGAGAAGAATTGAGCTCCTTCCCATGCTCCAGCTAGCGAAGGTATGAGCTTGGCTGAGGTTCCAGTGGGGATGGGTGTCAATTTCACTATCAGTGGGAGGGAGAATAGAACAAATTCCTGGTAAGCAGCATAAAATGAGATCTCAGGATGTAAAGCAACAAGCACACAACCTGGCAGAGAATAAACTTAATGCACATTGGCTCCTTTAATCAGTGGGTTCTCATATAACTTAGCTACGATTAAGAAAATAAAAATGGAGGCAGGGCGTGGTGGCTCACATCTGTAATCCCAGCACTTTGGGAGACCCAGACGGATGGATCACCTGAGGTCACACGTTCAAGACCAGCCTGGCCAACGTGATGAAACCCTGTCTCTACTAAAAAATACAAAAAACTAGCCAGGTGTGGTGATGCATCCCTGTAGTCCCAGCTACTCAGGAGGCTGAGGAAGGAGTATCGCTTGAACCTGGGAGATAGAAGTTGCAGTGAGCGAAATTGCACCACTGCACTCCAGCCTGGGTGACAGTGTGTGATTGGTCTCAAAAAAAAAAAGAAGTCTGGAGGCCAGGAGGTTGGTTTCAGGGTTGGTTGCATGACTTAACAATGTCTCCAAAGAATCTTTTTCCTCTTTCCACCCTAACATCTTCACTGTGAGGACTTTCTTTAACCTTACCACTCCCAACCCCAAGATGACTGGCTCAGTTCTAAGATATTTACCTGGCCATGTAACATGTAAACAGACACAAAAGCATCCAGCCAAAGATGAAGGAGGGGAAGGGCTGTCTCTAGCCATGTGACTCATCTCAAGGGGAAGAAATCCTTTTCCAGAAGCACCCAGCAGATTTTTCACCCAGACCCTGTTAGGCCTATGACTGAGTCATGTGACAGGTGCTCTCATGGCAAGGGATCTTGGGGAAAAGAGACTATTAGCCATTTTCTGCCTCTTTGATGGGAGGTGGGCTCTGCCAGTCAGGAAGGAGATGGTGGTGGCTCTTGGATGGTCAACTGTGTTTTCCACTATTATTTGTTTTTTTTAAGAGGCAGTATCTCACTCTGCTGCCCGGGCAGAAGTGCGGTGGCACAATCACAGCTCACTGCAGCCTTGACTTGTCAGGCTCAGGTGCTCCTCCCACCTCAGCCTCACAAGTAGCTGGACCACAGGAGTGCACCACTATGGCCGGCTAATTTTTATATTTGTTGTAGAGATGGGGTCTCCTTATGTTGCCCAGGCTGGTCTTGAACTCCTGAGTTTAAACAGTCCTCCTGCCTCAGCCTTTCAAAGTGCTGAGATTACAGGCATGAGCCACCACGCCTGGACTTTCTTCTTTTTTTTTTTTTTTGAGATGGGAGTCTCACTCTGTCGCCAGGCTGGAGTGCAGTGACATGATCTTGGCTCACTGCAACCTCCGCCTCCCAGATTCAAGCAATTTTCCTGCCTCAGCCTCCCGAGTAGCTAAGACTACAGGCACGTGCCACCACCGCCAGCTAATTTTTGTATTTTCAGTAGAGATAGGGTTTTGCCATGTTGGCCAGGATGGTCTCGATCTCTTGACCTCGTGATTCACCTGCCTCGGCTTCCCCAAGTGCTGGGATTACAGGTGTGAGCCACCGCGCCCAGCCACCTCCCTTCTTTAAATATTGAGCCTTCACCTGTTCTAGAATATACTCTTGTTATCAACCACACTTTTCTACATTTTTACTTCATTATTCATTAGTTAACATTTATTGAGTGCCTACTGTACGCCACGCACCACCTTAGGTGCCGGAAATGCTATGAACAAAATGGATGAAAATTTCTAAAAAATTAAAAATAAATTTTGCAAAACCAGGCACAGTGGCTTATGCCTGTGGTTCCAGCTACTCAGGAGGCTGAGGCAGTAGGATCTCATGAGACTGGGAGTTTGAGTCCAGCCTGGGCAACATAGTAAGACCCTGTCTCTAAAAAAGAAAAGACGATTCCTGCCCTGCAAGATGGACATGTGGACCATCACAGTCCAGTGGAACTTTCTGCAGTGATGAAAGTGTTCTGTGTAGGCAGTGTCCATGTGTGGCTATGGAGCACTTAAAACGTGACTGGTACAAGTGAATTTTTCATTTCGTTTAAATGAATTTAAATCTAGATTTAAATAGCTATGTGTGGCTAGTGGTTACTTTATTGGGCAGTGCGGCTCTCTAAAGGCCAAGGGAGACATCATCAACTTCTCTCCCTTGACTTACAATCAGTTCTCTCCCACCCTGAAGATATTCTCTTCTCCTACCCAGCCTCACATTTCCAATTCTTCTCCTCTCATTCTCCCTCAGCCGTCTGTCCCATCAAGACTGATACAGCCCTTATGCCACATGAAATGCATTTCCTCATCCTTTGCTTTTACTCTGTGCAGCCCTGGAGACCAGTGACCTCTCCTTTCTCAAAATGCTTTTGTATGTGTATGTTTTTTGTTTGTTTGTTTGTTTGTTTTGGATTTTTTTTTTTTTTTTTTTTTTGAGATGGAGTTTCACTCTCGTTACCCAGTCTGGGGTGCAATGGCGCGATCTCAGCTCACTGCAACCTCCACCTCCCAGGTTCAAGCGATTCTCCTGCCTCAGCCTCCCAAGTAGCTGGGATTGCAGATGCCCACCAGCACAGCTGGCTAATTTTTTGTATTTTTAGTAGAGACGGGGTTTCACCACGTTGTCCAGGCTGATCTTGAACTCCTAATCTCAGGTGATCCATCCGCCTCAGCCTCCAAAAGTGCTAGGATTACAGGTACAAGCCACTGCGCCCCCGGCCTCAAAATGCTTTTGAACTTGACTGTTGGGTATGCCATTCTCTACCAGGTCTCCTCCATGTCTCTGTCTTCTCCCTCTTTCTCACAAATCTCTTTCCTCTGCTTGTCTCTTAAAATGTTGCTCTCCTGCCATGCTCCACTGGGACCCGTGGCTTTTTCCACTTCACTCATCGTCCCTGGGTTATCTGGTTCACCATTACCCTGACCTCTGCCACACCTCACTTATTCCCCCACCCCAATATTTATTGAGCACCCACTAGTGCATGAAAGGTGCTACAGAAAAAAAAAAAAAAAAAAGCCCCTGTCCTCGTAGAGCTGACATTCCATAAGAGGGCATGAATAATTAAATACGACTTAATGAACAGTACAGCCAGGCACGGCACGTCACACCTTTAATCCAAACACTGGGAGGCCAAGGTGAGAGGATTGCTTGAATCCAGAAGTTTGAGACCAGCTTGGGCAACGTAGTGGGACCCTGTCTACAAAAAATATATATAAAAAATTAGCTGGATAGGGTGGTGCATGCGTGTAGTTGCAGCTACTTGGGAGGATGAGGTGGAAGGATTGCTTGAGTCTGGGGGTATCAAGGCTGGAGTGAGCTGTGATTGCCACTGCACACCAGCCTGGTGACAGAGTGAGATCCTGTCTTAAAAAAAGACAAACAATATAATTCCAGGGAGTGAAGGGACATGATCTCTGATCTCCTTTAATTTTTTTATTTTTATTTTTATTTTTATTTTTTGGAGACGGAGTCTCACAGTGTCACCCAGGCTGGAGTGTGGTGGCGCCATCTCAGCTCACTGCAACTTCTGCCTCCCAGGTTCAAGCAATTCTCCTCCCTCAGCCTCCCAGTAGCTGGGGCTACAGGTGGCCACCACCACACCCAGCTGATTTTTGTTTGTTTGTTTGTTTTGTATTTTAGTAGAGAAGTGGTTTCACTATGTTGCCAGGCTGGTCTCGAACTCCTGAGCTCAGGCAATCTGTCCCCCTCGGCCTCCCAAAGTGCTAGGATTACAGGCGTGAGCCACCACGCCCAGCCAGGATCTCTTTAGCTAGGAAGTTGAGGGATGTTGTGTCTGAGAAGACAAAATCTGAGTTTCAACCTGAAGAATTCAAAGAGGCCAGCCAGGCAAAAGATGAGAGTTGAAGGAATGGGGACAGTAGAGGGCATAGCCGATAGAGGAATTTCCAGTAAAGCAGAAGATGAGCTTTTCCTATTGTCAGAACAGAGAGGAAGTCCGAGTCGCCAGAGTGTTGTGGGTCACGGTGGTCAGCAGGAGTCCGATCACACAAGGTCATGTTCTCACGGTAGAGTTTAAATTTCGCTCCAAGCCTGATGGAAGCCATTGGAAGATTTTAACTGAGGAGTGACAAGGAACTGGCATCTCAAACTCAACATGTGTACAACCCAGGTCTTGATCTTCCTGGAAACCTCCTTCCTCCGTCTTCCCCATCTCCATTGACAGCTGACCCATCCTTAAGGTCGCTTAGGCCAAAACCCTGGTGTCGCCCTTGACGCTTCTCTGTCCTACTCCACGCTCAGTCTTTCCATTGGAAGCCCTAGGGGCCGCCATATTGTTCTCATAGCACTTGACCCATCTGACGTACTATGTATTTTCTCATCATTTCTTTGTTCTTGGTAGCATCTTCGGGCACTGTCTGAGTATCCGGCACACAGGAGGTGCTCACTGAATCCTTGTTGAATCAATGAACGAACAGCACTCCATGGTCCCTTTCGCACTATAGACATTCTTCCCTTTCTTCACCACCGTTGCCCCTCGCCCCACCCAACTAGCCACGGGCCCTGAAGGATGACGCGGTGGAGAACTGCGATTCTGGAGTCCTGTGGTTGGTCTGCGGTTCGAGGTCTTACTCAGCGGTAGGAACCCCCGTGTGGGATGAACTCATCTGGGCTCTGGTTTCCTCCTCTGTAAAATGGGCATCAAACTGCCAACCGCTGGGATGCAGGGAGGATTTGATGAGCCCAGGCAAGCTCCCCGGAGCACGGCAATCAATGGCAGCTATATATAAACTGGGGCCTCTTTTGTACTCCCACTGCCTTTGTCCTAGTTCCAGCCCTCATTACACCAGTCTGCTCTTGCAAGCTCCCTCCTCACTTCTGCTCCATCACCACCAATCTGTCCTTTCAGCTGTCAGGCTTGTCTTCCGAACGCCAACCCTGATCACGTCCCTCCCCTGCTTCAAAACCTGACATGGCTCTCACTGTCCACAGGATGAGACCCAGCCTCTAGTTGACGGCCTCTGCTGTTCAGGTCATCCAACCTCTCACCTGCCACACAGCCTGAGCAAAGCCTTCTGCCTCCATAGGGTGTTCTTAGCCCAGAGAAGCTTCCCTTATCTTCCTGTTCCCCTCCTAATTCCTTCTTATCCTTCCAGGGAGGAGGATGTGAGGTAATGCGTCTTGGGAGCCAGCTGGGATTACACAGGGAGATGGGATTATCTGTATTTCGGAGGCTTGAACAAGTTAAGGCAGTGGGAAAGGTCACACAATGAGAAAACGCAGGGCCAGGATTTAACCCGCCTCAGATGTTCTGACTGTGCTGTGCTGCCTCCCCAGACGTGAGCTCTGCAATAACGCCTTCCCCGGTGTGTGATCATTTCTTCCTCATCCCTGCCCCCTCCATCCCTGGGGTCAGAGGGACTTGTAGTTGAATCTCTCACTCACTGGTGTGGGCTCCCCCTGAAGCAGGGTTGAGGTCATCTCAGCGTCATCACTGCATCCAGCACAACCTCCCCGGTCCAGGTTCATCAGCGTTCACCTGCGTCAATGCACTTGCCGCCTCCTCAATCCCCCAGCTTCGGTCCTGGCCCCCCAGAGGGATCGTACTTTAACACAAGTCACATCACATCCCTCCTCCCCTCAGAACCCTCCGTGGCTCACACCTTCCTCAGCAAAAGCCAGAGTCCTCTCCGCAACCCACAAAGCCCTGCATCACCCGTCACCTCCCTGCCTTCGTCCCTTCCCGCTCTCCCTCTTGCTCGCTCTGCTCCAGCCACACTGACTCATCCCTGTTTCTGAAATACACCAGGCATGATCTAGCCATTAAATGCGTGGTCCAGCCTGGCACATTTGAAGGACAGGGATGAATTGGTGGGGCTGGACCAGAGTGGGTGAGGGAGAGGGCGGGAGGAGGACCTTTGAACCCGCTGGACCTTTGCACTGGCTGTTCCCTTTGCCTGGAGTTTTCCCCGACCTATTCGTATGGCTCACTCCCTTACCTCCCTTGCTTTCTCTCAGTCTTATTCAAATGTCTATTTCTCTAGACTTGCACCGTCTGATACAGTTACCGCTGCCCACATGTGGCCTTTGAGTACTTCAACTGAGACACATGGAAATGTAGACTATTGACCAGATTCCAAGGAAAATAATGTATAAAATGTCCTTTTTTTCTTAAGATACAGGGTCTCACTCTGTCTCCCAGGCTGGAATCCAGTGGCACGATCACAGCTCACTGTAGCCTCAAACGCGCAGACTCAAATAGCCAGGTGTGGTGGTGTGTACCATAGTCCCAGCTACTCAGGAGGCTGAGGCACAAGCATTGCTTGAACCTGGGAGGCAGAGGGAGGTTGCAGTGAGCCGAGATCACGCCACTGCGCTCCAGCCTGGGTGACAGAGCGAGTCTCTAAATAAATAAAGCTTTCTTACTGAGAAGGTTAACAGTCATCTAAGCCTTCAGTGAGTCCTCGTCTTGCTGGTGAAGGGTCACTGGCTCAATGTTGATGGCTGTTGACTGATCGGGGTGGGGGCTGCTTAAGATTAGGGCGGCTGTGACATTTTCTTAAAATAAGACAACAGGGAACTCTTCTGCACCCACTGACTCTTCCTTTCACAAAAGGTTTCGCTAGCCTGAGATGCTTAGAGACAGCATTTTCCCCACGGTAGAACTTTTTTCCACATTGGACTCAGTCCTCTCAAACTCTGCCACTGCTTTGTCCGCTAAGTTTATGTTGTATTCTGAAATCTCATTTTAACAACGTTCACAGAATGTCTACCCAGCGTAGATTCCATCTCCAGAAGCCACTTCTTTGCTCTTCCGTAATGAGCAACTCCTCATGCATTGAAGTTAGATCCTGAGGTTGCAGCAGTTCAGCCACATCTCCAGGCTCCATGTCTAATTCTAGTTCTCTTGCTGTTTCCACCACTTCTGTAGTGACTTCCTCCAGTGAAGTCCAGAACTCCTCAAAGTCAACCATGAGGATTGGAATTGGCTTCCTCAAAATTCCTATTAATGCTTACATTTTGACCTCTTCCTGTGAATCACGAATATGTTCTTTTTGTTATTGTTTGTTGTGGATTTTTTTTATTTTTAATCAAGTTGAGGTCTCACTATGTTGCTCAGACTGGTCTTGAACTCCTCCTGGCCTCAAGTGATCCTCCTGCCTTGGCCTCCCTAAGTGCTGGAATTACAGGCATGAGCCACTGCACCAGCCACAAGTGTTCTTAATGGTATGTAGAATGGTGAATCCTTTCCGGAAAGTTTTCCATTTATTTTGCCCAGATGCATCAGAGGAATTTGTCCATGTCCATATTTCATAGCGTTATGAAATATATTTCTTAAATAATAAGACTTGAAATTCAAAATTACTTCTTGATCCAGGAGCTACAGAATGAGTATTGTGGCTGAGTATGGTGGCTCACACCTGTAATCCCAGCACTTTGGGAGGCTGAAACAGGTAGATCACTTGAGGTCAGAACTTGAAGACCAGCCTGGTCAACATGGTGAAGCCCAGTTGCTACTAAAATTACAAAAGTTAGCTGGGCATGGTGGTGCATGCCTGTAATCCCAGCTACTCAGGAGGCTGAGGCAGGAAAATTGCTTGAACCTGGAAGATGGAGGTTGCAGTGAGCCGAGATCACCCCACTGCAGTGACAGAGTGAAACTGTGTCTCAAAAAAAAAAAGGAATGAATGTTATGTTAGAAGACATAAAACAACATTCATCTCCTTGTACATGTCCGTCAGAGGTCCTGGATAACCAGTGCGTTGTCAGCAGTAATATTTTTCTGGTTGGGTGTGGTGGCTCACACCTGTAATCCCAGCACTTTGGGAGGCTGATACAGGTGGATCACCTGAGGTCAGGAGTTCTAGACCAGCCTGGCCAATGTGGTGAAACACTGTCTCTACTAAAAATACAAAGATTAGCTGGTCATGGTGGCATGTGCCTGTAATCCCAGCTACTTGGGAGGCTGAGACAGGGGAGTCACTTGAACCTGGGAAGCTGAGGTTGCAATGAGGCGAGGTTGTGCCACTGCACTCCAGCCTGGGCAACAAGAGCGCAGCGGTGTCTCAAAAAAAAAAAGTAAGGGAGAGAAGGAAGGGAGAGAGGGAGGAAGAAACAGAGGGAGGGAGGGAGGAAGGAAGGAAGGAATCTTTTTTCTGAGTAGATCTCAACCATGGGCTTAAAATATCAGTTATCCATGCTGTAAACAGACGTGCTGTCATTCAAACTTTGTTGTTCCATTTCTAGAGCACAGGCAGAGTAGATTTAGCATAATTCTTAAGCCTCCAGGACTTTTGGAATGGTAAATGAGCATTGGTTTCAACCTAAAGCCACCAGGAGCACTAGCCTCTAATGAGAGGGTCAGCCTGTCCTTTGAAGCTTTGAAGCCAGGCATTGACTTCTCCTCTCTAGCTATGAAAGTCCTAGATGGCATCTTCTTCCAATAGGGCATTTTGTCTACATTAAAAAATCTGTTGTTTTGTGTAGCCAACTTCATTCATATCTCAGCTAGATCTTTTGGATAACTGACTGCAGCTTCTCCATCAGCACTTGGCACTTCACCTTGCCCTTTTATATTATGGGGATGGCTTCTTTCCTTAAACCTCATCAACCAAGATCTATAACTTCAGATTTTTCTTCTGCAGCTTCCCCACCTCTCTCAGCCTTCACAGAATTAGAGAGCGTTAGGGCCTTGCTCTGGATTAGGCTTTGGCTTAAGGGAACGTTGTGGCTGGTTTGATCTCTTCAGACCACTAAAACTGGCCAGGCGTGGTGGCTCACGCCTGTAATCCAAGCACTTTGGAGGCCAAGGCGGGTGGATCACCTGAGGTCGGGAGTTCAAGACCAGCCTGACCCAACATGGTGAAACTCCGTCTTAAAAAAAAATAAAATAAAATAAAACTATGTCCATGTCAGCAGTAAGCCTGTCTCACTTTCTTATCATTCATGTGTTTGCTGGAGTAGTCCTTTTAATTTCCTTCAGTAACTTTTTCTTTGCATTCTCAGCCTGGGTAACTTTAGTTCAAGAGGCTTAGCTTATGCGCTTTTTTTTTTTTTTTTTGAAGGCAGGGTCTCACTCTCTTGCCCAGGCTACAGTACAGTGGTGTGATCAACACTCACTGCAGCCTCAACTTCCTGGGACCAAGTGATCCTCCCACCTCAGCCTCCTCCTGAGTATCTGGGACCACAGGTGTGCACCACTACGCTCAGCTCATTTTTTAATTTTCTGTAGAGACGGGGTCTCCCTATTTTGCCCAGGCTGGTCTCAAACTCCTAGTCTCAAGCGACCCTCTCACCTCAGCCTCCCAAAGTGCTGGGACTACAGGCATGAGCCACCATCCCTGGCCCTGTCTCAGCTTTTGACTTGCCTTCTTCACTGTGTTTAATCATTTCTAGCTTTTTTTTTTTTTGAGACAGAGTCTCGCTCCGTCACCAGGCGCCAGACTGGAGTACAGTGGCATGATCCCGGCTCACTGCAACCTCCGCCTCCTGGGTTCAAGCAATTCTCCTGCCTCAGCCTCCTGAGTAGCTGAGATTACAGATGCGCGCCACCACGCCCAGCTAATTTTTGTATTTTTAGTAGAGACAAGGTTTCACCATGTTGACCAGGATGGTCTCGATCTCCCAACCTTGTGATCCGCCCACCTCGGCCTCCCAAAGTGCTGGGATTACAGGCGTGAGCCACCGCGCCCGGCCTCTAGATTTTAATTTAAAGTGTGAGGTGTGTGACTCTTCTTTTCCCTTGAACATTTAAAGGCCATTGTAGGGTTATACACTGACCTAATTTCAATATTGTTATGTCTCAGGGAATAGGAAGGCCCAAGGAAAGGGGGAGAGATGGGGGAGTGGCCAGCTGGCAGAACACACACATTTATTGGTCAAGTTTGCCATCTTACTTAGGTGTGGTTCGTGGCACCCCCAAACAATTACTGTAGTTACATCAAAGATCACTGATAACCATAAAAAATGTGGTAACTGTGTAAAAATTTGAAATACCACAAGAGTTACCAAAATGTGACACAGAGACACAAAGTGAAAACAGGTTGTTGGGAAAAAAATGGCCCTGACAGACTTGCTTGACGCAGGGTTGCCCCAAATCTTCAATTTGTGAGAAACGCAATCTCTGCAAATTGCAGCAAAGCAAAGCACAATACAATGAAGTCTGCCTCAGCCGGGTGTGGTGGCTCACGTCCATAATCCCAGCACTTTGGGAGGCCAAGGCAAGAGGATCCCTTGAGCCCAGCCAGGAGTTCGAGGCCAGCCTGCACAACGCAGGGAGACCTCATCTCCAAAACAAAACAAAGCCCGTTTGTATTTATTGGGGTTTACTCTCAGTCTCTCCCACAGAGAGATAGGGCTGGCTTGTTATTGTGCTCAGTGAATGTTTCTCAAGTGAAAAAATAAGGTCTAAGCCAGTGCCTGCCCTTTGCTGTGCACACCCTGATCCAGCTTTTATCTGCCAGCACAGGAGAAAACAAGATACAAGAAGAGAACAGTGATCTATAAGTCAGATTTTGAGGAACCCAAAGTAGTATCAGAAAGCTGGTAGGAGAAGGGAAAAATAAAGTAAATCGAATTAAAAGTTGAATGGGCCATGTGCAGTAGTTCATACCTAGAAATCCAGCACTTTGGGAGGCCGAGGTGAGAGGATCACTTGAGGCCAGGAGTTCAAGATCAGCCTGGGCAACATAGCAAGATCCCATCTCTACAAAAAAAATTTTTAAGTTTTCTGAGTGTGCTGTTGTACACTTTTAGTCCCAGCTACTCAGGAGGCGGAAGTGGGAGGATCACTTGAGCCCAGGAGGCTGAGCCTGCAGTCAGCTTTTACTCCACCACTGCACTCAAGCCTGGGTGACAGAGTAAGTCCCTGTCTCTAAAAATAAATAACAAAAAATTCATTTTTTGTAAAGTTGTATGTCATGGCCCCTGCCTACTCTGGATTCATGGCTTGATGCTTGAATCTCACCATCCAAATCCCACTGGTGACACCATGTCATTTCTTGAATTTTTCAAGCTTCTTTCAGTCCCAGTTTCTCTGTCATGACTGCTCTCTCAGCCTGGAAAGTTCTCTCCTCACTGGCCAGATTTCTCCTCCTCATCTATGGGAATTTGGCTTGAAGTAGGGGGTATTCCCAGTCCCCAAACTAGCTAACACGACCTGCTGCGTGTCCCTCAAAGCCATTGCCTTCCTAGCTGAGAAGGCATCACACCTGCAACAGGTTCATTCATTGTGTGCATGTTTTTCTTAAGCACTTCTCTTCTGCATGAGTTCCATGGGGCAGGAATAGTCTCATGTGTCACTCTACCCAGCACATAGGATGTGCTCAGATGCACACTTGTGGATGGTGGAAAAATAGGTCAGCTCAACCTAATATGCCCATCTCTCCTCTAGGAGTAATCTTGAGGAAAAAAAGTTGGGAATATGCTTTGTGTTAGTTTAGGATGACTCAGAATAGACCCTGAAACAAGAATTTAGGGAAATCCCTGTGCACATAGTTCATCTGAGAAGGGACCCCAGAAAGGGCTGGAGAGGGAGAAGGAGGTGGGGCAAGGAAGGGTGAGTTGTCCTGTGGGCACCTGAACTCAGTCCCGCTGGAAGCCCGTGTGGAACTCACATCTTAAGTGATCCAGAATGAGGGGTGAGGGAGCTTGGGTGTTGATCCATGAACTCCCAGCAATCTTTGTTGAGGGCTGTTCCCTTAAGGGCATTCATTCCCTGGACCTGCCCCAGCTTTGGAGAAAGCCCTGAGGCAAGAGGTCCAGATACCAGTTGGCCAAAGACTGAAGCATTAAGACCCAAGCCGCTGGATAAAACTGAAAAATCAAACCAGGTGTGGTGGTTCCCGCCTGTAATCCCAGCTACTCAGTAGGCTAAAGCAGGAGGATTGCTGGAGCCAGGAGTTCAAGGCTATGGTGAGCTATGATTGCACCACTGCATTCCAGCCTGGGCATCAGAGCAAGACCCCATGTCTAAAATAAAAAGTACACTGAAAAATCCCCAGGTTATTTGCTGTAGCCGACCTTCCATTAACCACAGAGCCCTCTGGTACTTGGCATTTCTTGTCCGTTATATGAAGCTCTGAGGAGACAGTCTCTTTAATCGTGTTGTGCCCTGACCACACGCTATACATCACTTAGCGCTGAAATGGATATGTTCGGGAAACGGGGCCAGGAGGGACCCTGCGTTTCAACAGCAATAATTTTACAAATGAGGTCTCACAACGGGGTCTTGCCAGGAGGGTTTCTACGGAAGCCCCATCCCACCTACTGTTATCATCCTTATTAACTTGCATTTACAAAAGCGACTCTTTGTGACCAGAGGCTTGGGGTCTGTTGCTGCCTTCTAGCTGGCTGATGCCACTGGTCCACATAGAGAGGATCACACTCATTTGTTTTTTGTGTGTGTGTGTGTTTTTTTTTTTTTTTTTTGTGGCAGAGTCTCGCTCTGTCACCCAGGCTGGAGTGCAGTGGCGTAATCTCAGTTCACTGCAACCTCCGCCTGCTGGGTTCAAGCAAGTCTCCTGCCTCAGCCACCCGAGTAGCTGGGAATACAGGCGCCCGCCACCTCACCCAGCTAATTTTTGTATTTTCAGTAGAGGCAGGGTTTCACCATGTTGGCTAGGTTGGTCTCAAACTCCTGAACTTGTGATCCACCCACCTTGGCCTCCCAAAGTGCTGGGATTACGGGCATGAGCCACAGCACCTGGTCCATTTTTTTTTTTTTTGTATATCACCTATGTGCCTAGCACTGTGCTGACCACTTTATCAACTTACTGAAATCCTCACAACCCTTGGAGATATTGATAATATTGTTATCCAGGTTATACAGAAAGGGGAAACTGAGGCACAGACCAGGGAAGTCACTTACCCAAGTCCACCCAACTGGAAAGTGACAGAGTTGGGATTTGAACCCATGCAGGCTGGGTTCTTAACAGTGAACTACTTCCCTTCCATTTGTTAAAGAGCCACAAATCAGTCAGGGCGCGGTGGCTCACGCCTGTAATCCCAGCACTTCGGGAGGCCAAGGTGGGCGGATCACCTGAGGTCAGGAGTTCAAGACCAGCCTGGCCAATGTGGTGAAACCCTGTCTCTACAAAAATACAAAAAAAAGTAGCCAGGCATGATGGCAGTGCCTAGTAATCTGAGCTACTCAGGAGGCTAAGGCAGGAGAATCCCTTGAACACAGGAGGCAGGGGTTGCAGTGAGCTGAGATCGTACCATTCCACTCCAGCTTGGGCAACAGAGTGAGACTATGTCTCAAATAAATACATAAATACATAAAATAGGCCAGGCATAGTGGCTCACGCCTGTAATCCCAGCACTTTGGGAGGCTGAGGATGGCAGATCACCTGAGGTCAGGAGTTCAAGACCACCATGGCCAACATGGTGAAACCCCCATCTCTACTAAAAACACAAAAATTAGCTGGGCGTGGTGGCACATGCCTATAATCCCAGCTACTCAGGAGGCTGAGGCAGAGAATTGCTTGAACCTGAGAGACGGAGGTTGCAGTGAGCCGAGATCACGCCACCACACTCCAGTCTGGGCGACAGAGCGAGACTCCGTCTCAAAAAAAATAAAGAGCCACAAACCCCAAAAGGTCTGCCATTCCCCCAGGGCCCCAAGCCACCCCACAATCCATTGTCATTATAGCTTGTGAAATATACTGAATGTCACCCCAATCATGAGCCACGGGGGGCGGTTTCCGTTTCTCTCATTGCAACATGTATGGAGCATGAACCATCTGGGGGGGTCTTCATAAGTCACCTTTTATCCCATGAGGCAGGTACTGTTACGACCATTTTACAGGTGACAAAACTGAGGCCAGTGGTGTCGAGTCCCCAGTCTGTGGCCACTTAGCCAACACGGGACAGCTCGGAATCCCAAGCACCCCTGCCCTGCTGTCTGACCCCTGAAGCCCACCCTCTGTTCTCCATTGTGGCTTCTTTCTTTCAGCATCTTGGCGACAGTTGGGACAGAGTTTGACCTGCGGACGCTGAGGGCGGTTCGAGTGCTGCGGCCGCTCAAGCTGGTGTCTGGAATCCCAAGTGCGTGAGTTTCCGACCCTAACAAGGGCTCAGGGGCCCCAGGAGCCCTCAGTTTCCCCTATGCAGAGCATCTCGGGAGGCCACCCCACCCCCAGCCTATGTGAGGGCAGTCTCCTCTTTCAGACTCCCTACAGGGGACCCCTAGGAACATGGCTGTTGCTCCCCATGAGCTCCTGAAAGCAAGCTAGGAGCCACACCCATTTATTGAGCACCTGCTGTCTATAGGAGCCATGCTAAGCACCACACGTGATCTCATTCAGTACTCACAGCCCTATGAAGTCGATAGGACTGATGTCTCTATTTTATAGGGGGGAAACTGAGGCTCAGAGTGGCTGAAAAATTGGAGCAGGGTTTTGTGGCTGAGAAGTGGCAGAACTAGGAGTGAGCAAGTGTGATTCCACGCCTGGGTGGTAACACTGGTGGCAATGACCGTTCCCATTTGCCAAGAGCCTGCCATGTGCAGGGCACTGCGGAGAGGACTTTACATGCGTTACCTTATGTCATCCTCACAGTCACCCAGTGAACACCCATTTTTCAGATGGGAAGGTTGAGGCTCAAGGAGGTTAAATCACTCACCTGATTCTTGCAGGTGGACAGTAACGGGCTCTAAAGTCCATACTCATTCCTTGCCGCTTTCCCATTCTGCATGGATGCATCTACTCCTGCTTTGGGGTGGCCGCCATATGCAGGGTCAAGATTAAGTATAGGTTCAGCAAAAAAATTGTGAAAAGCAAAAATGAAACAGGGCTGTCCTTTTCTGTCTTCTTGTCTTGGTTAATAATAATGGTTTAGTAAGGCATGGTGGCTCAGGCCGGTAATCCCAGCACTTCGGGAGGATCACTTGAGGCCATAAGTTCAAGACCAGCCTGGGCAACATCATGAGACCCCATATCTACAAAAAAAAAAAATTGTTTTTTAGAAATTAGCCAGGTTGGCTGGGCACAATGATTTACACCTGGAATCCCAGCACTTTGGGAGATGGAAGTGGGCAGATAGCTTGAGCTCAGGAGTTAAACAGCATGGGGAACATGGCAAAATCCCGTGTCAAAAAAAAAAACAAAAAAAAAAAAACAGCAGGCATGATGGTACACACCATAGTCCCAGCTACTTAGGAGGCTGAGGCAGGAGGATCACTTGAGCCCAGGAGGTCAAGGTTGCATTGAGCTGTGATCATATCACTACACTCCAGCCTGGGCATCAGAGTGAGACCTGTCTCAAAAAAAGAAAAAAAAAAAAAAAGTTTAAAACAAAATTTACAAAGCACTAATTATGTGCCAGGCATTATTCTAAGTATTTCAATTCTTAAAGCCATTTATCTTCCCAGCAAGCCTGTGA